>JASDQU010223322.1:1330-17648 GCA_032191745.1 Picea mariana | reverse complement strand
ATCCTAAGTTCCTAAGGGTAGGAAACTGGTCACCAAGTGGCTTAAAGCTACTTCTAAAAGGTGACAAGTGTCAAGTGGAAGGCATGCAATATATATTGTTGGCCTTGATGTATTTAGGGGGGGATTTTTTATTTTGTGGATATTGCAAGCTCTGGTGAGTAGAAAGGGGGTCGAACTATATGGAAAATTGGATTATTACCTTATATGTTGAAGAAGCTTGTTGGAAATTGTGAGATTGTATCTAAAGTTTCATTGCCGAAGCGATGGTTGGTAGACCATGAGCAGTCTCTCTGGGTCATAGGGCTCAGAGACTTCATGTCCGACCTGTTGCTAGTAACCCTAGAAAGGGAAATGGGGCAGTTGAGGGACTAGTGAGAAGAGAAGGGGCACACTTCCTTGGGTGTGATAGGTGCATGGGGAATAAGGGATTGTGGGCTAGTTGCAGTACTGGGCACCTAGGATTGGACAATTCTTGCTAAGTTTCAGACCATAACTAATCGTTAGGACCCTTTTGTCCTTGGTGGATTTGAGCCCTAGCTCAGGGGTGACCTATTGCTGAAATTTTAAGAGCAACATCGTTTATGGCTAGGAGGAACATTTGAGTCAAGGTCGTAGTTGATGATTTTCATTAAAGATAAGTGTTCTTTATGTGCTTGTCTCGTTTATTATGTTCTTGTTATATATGTTTGACATGAGTTAATTCTTGTATGACGTTGCATATAAGAATTCAATGTTATTTTGTTTAATGATGATTTCCCCTGTAATTACGATACATACAACCTGTAATTATAGCTATGCTTGGATATAACCATAATGACTAGTTTTTCCTGCTATATTAACCTGGAGATTTTGGTTATAAGTCGTTAAGATGAGGATTGAGTGGATGAGTTTACAGGATGGTAGCCTGTGTGCACCAAGGGGCTGGAAATTTGAGTGTGCGGACAAAGAATTAGATTTCACGCACAATGAAATCTAAGTTGGCGCATGATGCTTGATGGTTGTGTATGGGGTTGTGATTTGTGAACAGTATGATGGTGTGTGTTATTGGTGCACACAGTTTTGAGTTACTTCCGCTACTAAGATCAGGTTGTAAGAAGAAAGTTTTTTCCATTGTTATAAGTTGTGAGACGCGGCTCAATTTAGGCTGAGTGTGTTACTACAAGAGATACTGAGCAGATTATGTTAAAGTAGATTCGACGCAGTATACTTCTAGAGTAAAATTGATTAGTTATATGTTGGGAATGTTACAATTTGGTTGACTGAGTGCTCCTAAGGTTGAGGTTGTGTGACGTGGTTAGCCTGGGGTGGATGGGGACATTACATTCTGGTATCAGAGTTATTGGTTCAACATTGGAGAGCTATTGGTTCAACACTAGACTTGTATGGGCCAAAGTTTAGCATGAATAGATGTGTGCGCTAAGAATTGGGTGTCGCACAGTGTAGAGTTTTATTTACACGAGAACCAATAGTGCACGGTATAGAGTTGTAATGCGTGTAAAGATATTTATGCCCGGGTGTGCGCACTATTGTTTGGATGTTAAAGTCATCCAAGAAATATGAGGAAAGGATTCTGACAAAATGGTGCAGAGTTTTCATGTAGTTGTTGTATGAAATCATCTAACAAATTTTAATTTCCTGCACATTTTGCAGAATTATCAGCGATTAGAGTAGGATAGGATTAGAGTAGGATAGGGTCAGTACAGAAGGTTAAAAGCATGGAAGATGTGTAGAGGACTTATAGTCTTGATGATGAATTTGGGGATTTGTATGTCGGTTTGGGTGTTGATGGTACATAATCCAAGGGGGAGCGCATGAACTTGGTAGAAGTTGTAAAATTATTGTAGAAAGATGTCCATAGCTATAAAGTTGATAATGAAAGGATTATGAGAGGCAAGGTGTAGCAATATGACTTCAATGTCAAATTGATGCAAATCTTGGATATAATAGAAAATAAAATGGACAAGGAGGCAGAGACTAGTAGGTCAAGAAGTCACAAGTCTCATGATGAGAAAAAAAGAGAAGAAAGAAGTGTTGGTAAGCATTCTCTCACGAAAACAGGTAGTAGTTCAAGTCCATCTCCTGTCAGAAAGTGTAAGAGAAGGACTAGGGTGGACGAGCTACAGGGAGAAATGAATAAGATCAAGCCTCATACCTTTGATGGTGAGCACAAGAAGGACGAAGATGCGGAGACCTGGTTACTGGGTATGAGAAAGTACTTCTAGTTGCATAATTATTTTGCACAGGAAGAGGGGAGAATTGTTATCTACCAGTTAAAAGGAAAGGCAACAATGTGGTGGGATTAGTATGTGCAAGTACAACACATTGATGAGAAGAAAGTGACTTGGAGATAATTCAATAGGTATTTCCAAAAGAAATACTTAACCAAGCAATACTATGACAGGAAAATGAAGGATTTCTTCGAACTCAAGCTTGGGAGATTGACAATTGACGAGTACGAAAGAATATTTTTAGAATTGCTAAATTATGTGTCTTTGTTTGGCGCAAGCCCATTTTGGGAAAAAGGCCATTTTTGGGGAGAAAAGCACGAAGTGGAAGAAAAGACAGCTGGAAGGAAAAGAAACACGAGCGAGGGAAGCATGCAAGGGAGACCTAACTACATTAGGGTTAGGGTTTTTGCAAGATATTGTAATGGCTTATAAGCCAAGAATATATATAAGTAGTACCTAGGAGGTCTAGGCGAGGGACCAATGAAGGGAGATAGAGGGGAGAGTGAGAAAGGCTAGAAATGCGACATTTTGTAAGCTGGTGAGCTAGAGAAGAGTCGAGCAACTCAATCTCGAGGGTTAGATCGCAGATTGAGGAGCCTTGTGCGATCTAGTCATCCTCACAGGGATTGGAAAGCTTGTTGAGATTGTAAGATCCAAGACTGTAACATGTGAGGCGCGATATATTGCTGAGATATAATAAAAGAGATTGAGAGCCAAATCTTTGTGGACATAGCCCAGGGAGGGTGAATCATGGTAGAACTTGTGTTATGTGATTGAATGTTATGCATCTCCATTGTTGTTAATGATTAATTGTTGGATGAATGAATGAAGGAACTATTTAGATATGATATTCCACATGCATGAGTAAGAGTGACTGATTAATTAAGACGTTAGACTAAATAATTGAAGATCACAAAGTACAAACACATATCCCCACTTATTCCCAGGCTGCAAGTGTCTGATTATTGCAACTACCCATAGAACTATCTCGGGTGAGATTGCACAGTGCACCCTTTGTACTGCGTTGCCTTCTCGTTAACCAAGGGGGTTGATAGTTTTAGAGGGATTTTGTTGGAAGCTTGTTAAATATGAACCTGGGTCAAATTATGACAGTAAGGTAAGATAAGAGTAGATAAAGTAGTTAAACCAACAAATGGTTTTGTTGTCGGTTGGAACAGAATGGGATTAAGTGAATAAGATCTGCTGAAGAAGCATAAAAATAATGTCAGATCCGACGACAAAAACGAGAATATAAAAGGGGATGTTGAGATCATGGAACCCAATGAAGGCAGAGATCAAGAGTTGGTTGAAAACAAAGGAGCTGGAATTTGTGCAAAAAGATAATAGAAACCCGAAGTTAACATCGCGCAAATACCTAGACAAGTATGTGTTCAAGAACTTACATAAAGTATTTTTCTGTGATTTCCCGCATGTGTTACAGGAGTGGATATTGAGGTTGAAATACAACCACCCTACAAATCGAATCAAACAACTAGAGTGAAATCCTGTGGATATTGTGTGGTTACAACAAGTTGACAATAAATTTACGCGTGTCGTAGATTTCCAGTTAGACAACATTGTTGCAGGATTTATCACAGAATTTGTAGTAGATACTGCGAAGTCTTATAGCGCAGTAGAGCAAGAGTTCTTCAAGGGACCTCGAGGTAGGTACATCATATAACTATATACTTCCATCAAGATGTTACTATATAACAAAGTTGTAATGACAGTGGCCTGAGACAAATAAACTTCCCTACGTGCATGGGGGAAAGGGGGAAGCACTGACAAAAGACAGAGAAATGGAGGAAGAAATGGATAGAGGAAAAAAGGAGGCGGCCTTGGATCTAATCATGATGGAGGAAGACCAGATCAAGCAGATCATGGAAACAACTGGAAGAACACGCATTGGAGTAACCTACCAATATAAGATGAACAATAAGAAGAGAGCCATAGTCACGAGGGAAGGCTTGGCAAGTGATGAAGAAGAGGTAGAGGATATTCGGAATGTAGACCATATTAAGGAAATCTTGCACGCGACATGTGAAAGGAAGACAAGAGGTCTAAGAATAGGAACAAAAGGAAACACTCCTATCCATATCAATGTCAGTGTGGAACCCATAAACCCATGTGTGACTAATACACCAATAAGAACACCACCATTTAGACAACCGAATTTCGTGGGAAGGAAGACAGTAGGAAGTACATCTAGTCAAGGAGAAACAACTGGAGGAGCCATTTCAGGAAGTGGTAGCCAAGTATCTACACCTCGCGGAGGTAGTAGTTCAACATTCAGGGTGGCAGGACATGATCCCACCATTAGATTACCATAATTCAAGGGAGAGGCGTCGGAGGACCCTGAGAAGCACTTATTCATTTGTGAAAAGATCTGGGAAGAAAAACAGATCATGGATGAAGACACTAAACTTGTGCAGTTATCCGTCACGCTAAGAGACCACACACTGGATTGGTACATGAGCTTAGCTGCAAACAATCCACCACGGACAACCAAAACGATTGTGGATATCAAGAAGTTGTTGATAAATGAATTCCAGGAGCCTAGCTTAGAGGATCAATACATGAATGAGATGATAGAGATCAGACATAAACTAGGAGAATCTATGTGGGATATTGACTAGAGATTCAAATGATTGAAGGGAAAGCTAATATATGTCATGACAGACATGCAACATAGGCATTTGTTTGTCAATTCCCTTCTACCACACTTGAAGTACCCTTTGAGACAACAAACATTTCAAACTTAGGCAAAGGCTCTACAGGAAGCCCTACAACTAGAAGAGAACCAATATCAGAAGAGAGATCCATCCATAGAGGAGTTGAAGGAGGATCTCAAGAACTTAACATTTCAACTAAACTAGAACATGGGTAAGGACAAACGAGAAGTTGTTTGGTGTACCACATGTAGGACAAAGGACACCACAAGAATGAATGCCCAACATTCGCGGAGTACATGGAAACAAGACTGCCAAACCCTTTTCCATCAGGAGGACTATGGTGTGAGATATGTAAGACATAGGGGCATGATCCATATCACTGTCCAATGATGCAGAAATATCAGACAGTGCCTAAGAGTTCATATTGCAACTTTTTCAATTCAATAGGCCATGATGACAAAGATTGCAGGACAATGGAATTGAGGAGGGAATGAACATCAGATACATATAGGGTGCAAGAAAAAATGATGATAGGGCAAGCTGCACCACAATTTAACCAAGTACCAACTCCATACAACATTGCACCATAACAATATAATATTGCGCAGCTGCAGTACAATACCGCGCAACCTCAGTATAACCTCGTGTAGTATAACCAAGTGCCATAGTACAATGCACCACAAGGAGATCAAGATGGATATAGAGGTGTAGGACGAGGTAGAGGGGGATTTGGAAGAGGCAAAGGACTGATGGTATGTCACAACTGTCAATAAACATGACACTATGCAAGATAATGTCGACTTCCACTTGCGACCTGTATGTATTGTCGCACATCGGATCATGATACAAAAGATTGTCTGACACTATTGGGGAAGATCCAGGAAAAGAGAAATCAGAACAATCATAATGTTCAATGGATTTCTACAAAGGTAAGGGAGGATGAAAGGAATATTAACATAGTTATGCGTGGAAGAGCTAAGATAGGAAATGACGCAATAAGACAAGATCCAACACAACACCAATGGGTGAAGAAGAATGTTGAACTACATAAGTAGTTTGATGCACAGAACGAAAAGGGGATATTCAAGCAAGCTAGACAATAATTCTTGAAGCTAGACATTGCATATACATCAACTGCACAACATACTCGGGACATACCAACGTATGAGATGCCTTCATTACTAGATCATACTAATGAAGCACAACCTATAGGACAAGTAAGTACCATAAAGGATTTTATGCAATCCTATGTGAAGCTATTAAATGACCAATCATCTGTTAAAATTTTGCAAAACATGCTAGAAATATGTAACTCAAAGGTAGAGGGGAAATTAGAACAAAGAACAACCAATCTCCTGCATACAAGAAGGAGGCTAAGCAGGGAATTCATATTAAATGCTAACATTGGAGATTTCAATATGGGGGACATCATACTGGATTTAGGCTCTAAGGTGAATGTGTTACCCAAGAAGACATGGAAATGTATGGGAGAGCCCACATTAGGATATTCACATGTTCATATGAAACTAACAAATCGACACGAATTTCTACCAATTGGAAGGTTAAAGGGTGTGACAATAGATCTAGATGGAGTGCGCACCAAGGTAGACTTCTAAGTAATAGAAATAGTGGATGGCACAACACCTTATCCAACATTGCTTGGCATGGATCGGGCATTTGATAATCATGCCATAATCAATTTAAAGACAAGGAAGATGACATTCAAGTTAGGAGAATATATATTCATTACGCCATTAGATTCATCAGAAGGAGAAAGGTTTGTAGAACCCACTTGCTTGGACCTGGAGGAAATTAACCAGTTGTATAGAACCACCGTGCGAGAAGACGATTATGTGAATTCAATTGTAGATGGGGTACTTACTTGGAGAAGTATCACGTCATGTGCGTCAGACTCAGATAAAGGGTTGGAGAATTAGAAATAGTGACTACATGAAGTCTCCATAAGAAGATGCACAACAATAGACCATGCAGTAAGATGGGTAGGTACATAGATAAGATAACCTGCTAGATTTCATGGGGTGAATGACTTAGAAGAATTCCTAACAAGGTATGAAGATGAAGTGTTACCAAATCAGAGGCTCTTATCTCTAGACATAGCACTCAAGGAAACACCTGCAAAATGGTGGGGTGCACACAAAGAGACCATTAGGGATTGGTACCAATGCAAACGATTACTGCGCATTAGGTTTGACACAGAGCAGAAGAGCAGAATGATGCAGAGATATGATGGACAGGGGTCACCTTTGGAACACTAGGAGAAGTGAAGAACATTATGGATGATGAAACCACCATAGGGATGACCTCATCACTTTATTCATACACTAGAAGGAATCCCATAAAATTGGTAAATAGACCAGGAACTTCACAGAGGAACTACAGAATGGACAGTGATACAACAAAACTTTACAGTCACTTTCTCATTTGAACATGAGAACCCCAACATAGATTCAACACTCAAACAAATTAGAGGGGTGATATTCATTAAGGAACCATAAGTTGAACTTATGATAGAATATCAACAACAGAATAGACAGACAATGAAAGAACTATTGCCATGCTACCATGTGCAGGAAGAAGCACCAAATGAAGAGGACCCACACAACATTTAGATAACAGAAGTTGAAGGTGCAAGAGAGGTGGAAGGTCCACCTCTGGAATAAGAAGTGTTTTATGCACCGATCAAGGTGAAGAAATTCAACATTGGGACAATTGAGAATCCCAAAATGGTCAGCATTGGAGACTACTGGGATGAGAAAACATTAGAAAGCATGACAAAGTTACTACGCGACTACATTGACCTGTTCCCAACAACCTTTACAGAAATGAAAGGCATAACAGGAGAGCTAGGAGAGATGAAGATACCTCTCAAATATGAGGCTAGATGAGTCAGACAATGACCATATAGACTGAACCCAATATATAAGCATAAAGTAAAAGCAGAAATTGACAGGATGTTGGAGGTCGGAATCATAGAACCAGTGGAGGAATCTGAATGGGTTAGTCCTATGGTAGTTTAGGAGAAGAAGCAGGGAGGGATAAGGATATGTGTTGACTTGAGGAAGCTGAATGATGCTTTCCTTCATGACCCTTTCCCTACCCCTTTCACAGATGAGGTATTAGAGAATGTAGGAGGCCAGGAAGCATACTCATTCACAGATGGATTCTCAGGTTACCATCAATCAAGATAGCCCTAGAAAACAGGTACAAGACCAATTTTTCTACATAATGGGGATCCTACTAGTACACATTCATGCCTTTTGGGCTGAAGAATGCACCAACTATATTCTCAAGAGTAGTCATAGCTTCTTTTAAATAATTCATCCATCAGTTTTTAGAAGTATACATGGATGATTGAACAATATACAGATTTTTGAAGGACCATGTAGAGGTGTTAAGACTGATGTTAGAAAGATGCAGGTAGTGTCAGATATCACTAAATGTCAAGAAGTGCATCTTTGGGACACTATTGGGCCATATAGTGTGAAAATAAGGCTTGCTAGTAGATCCTACCAAGATTGCAGTGATTGTTAATCTACCACCACCAAAGTTAGTACGTCAGTTGAGAGAAACATTGGGACACAAGATACTACAGGAAATTCATAAAAGGGTATGCACAGATCACTACGTCAATGGAGAAACTATTGAGGAAAGATAGCAAATTTCAGTGGAATGAGGACTATCAACAAGGATTGGACACTCTAAAAGAGAAGATTGTAACAACACCAATACTAGTAATCCCATATTGTGAAAAAAAAAATTCACATGCATGTAGATGCATCAACTATAGCACTTGGAGCTATTCTAGCACAGCTAGGGACAGGGGAATTGGACCATCTATAGCATTTTCTAGCAGAAAACTGTCAGAGTCGGAGAAGAATTATAACACCACAGAAAGAGAAGGCCTAGTTATGGTTTATGCACTCCAGAAGTTTAGACATTACTTACTGGGCAAACATTTCATGATTTTTACATATCATTCAGCTCTTAAATACCTAGTTAATAAGCTAGTGTTGGGGGGGAGAATTTGTAGATGGTTACTATTGTTCCAGGAATTTGACTTTGAAGCAATATTCAAACTAGGGAAGTTGAATGTAGGACTTGATCACCTATCAAGGATCACTAATGGAGAGGAACCTACGAACTTAGAGGACAAATTCCCTAATGCACAATTATTTTCAATCCAAGTAGCCAATGAATATTTTGTTGGCATCATTTAATACTCGAGTATAGGGACCACGCCACAAGAATTCAACACTGTGCAAAAGAAAAATTTGGTAGTCCGAGCTACAGACTATCAATTGATTGCAGGAGACTTATATAACATGGGTGCATACAACATCTTGAGAAGATGTTCACTAGAACATGAAAGACATAGGATTTTAGCAGAGGCCCATGAGGGAATAGAAGGAAGACATTATGCAGGGAAAGCTACCGCGCAGATGGTATTGCACATAGGAATATGGTGGTCGACCGTTCACGGAGATGCAAAAGACTACTTCCATAAATGTGATGTATGTCAGAGGGTTGGTAAACCTAATAGACATGACAAGATGCCCCTAAGACCACAAGTAACCTTGCAGATAATCGACAAATGGGCAATAGAATTTGTGGGACCAATTAACCCACCAACAAAAAGGTCAAGAGCAAGGTACATTATTACTGCGACATAATACTTAACAAGATGGGCATAAGCATCACCAGTAAAATATTGCAGTGCAGAGACAACAACACACTTCCTGTTTGAGCAAGCAATCACTAGATTTGGATGCCCAAGGATTTTGATGAGTGACCAAGGCACTCACTTCATTAACATGACTATTAGGGATATGACTAAGGAGTTTGAAGTCTATTACCAAAAGAGTACACCATATAACCCTCAAGCAAATGGTACAGTGGAAGCTTTTAATAAGATCCTAGAGAACACATTAACAAAAATATGCAATGTCAACAGGGACGATTGGGACTTGAAGATACCAACAGTACTATGGGCATACAAAACTACATGCAAAAATTTGACAGGAGAGATCCCATTCAGGTTGGTATGTGGACAAGAAGCAGTGGTGCCATTAGAATGTTTGGTACCTAGCCTGCGCGTAGCAACAATCACCAAAATGACAGAACGAGGCGCAATACAAAAATGTTAAGTCAGTTGCTAGATATGGAAGAAGATATAATCCTAGCATGATTTCACCAAGAAGTACAGAAATAAAGGGACAAAGCTTGGCATGAAAAACATATAAAAAGGAAGAGTTTCACGAAATGAGCCCTGGTCTTGGTATATGATAGTAAAATTCTTTAGCACCCAGTAAAGTTCAGAATGCATTGGTTGGGACCGTACGAAGTAAAGACTGTCACAGAGGGGGGAGCTTTACAATTGAAAGACTTAGGAGGTACAAAAATCAAAGGAATGATCAATGGGAGTCGAATGAAACTCTATAGGGACAATTGACCTCCTAGCACTTAGAAATTTACCATGTAGTAAAGAGAGATGAAAAAAAAAAGAGAAAAGAAATAATAATTCAGTGCACATGGAGAACCTCGACAAAACAGGACCGGGCAAACGAAATGGGGCACTGCAAGAAAAACAACGTTAAAAAAAAATGACAAACAGAAGATCGGTTAAACGAGTAAAAATTTATTGTGTGCAGGAAGCATAACGAAAAGGGGAAAAAGCGGCAAGTATTAGTGTGACACAGCTGGCATTTCCTTGACACGATATAAATTCGGAAAGAGGGGGGAAAACCGACCCATTGTGATTTTGGCTGACGAGAAAAACACCGAGTCGAGCAGAAGAACGATCAAAGTGTGGAATTGCGCTACCAAACAACAAATTGAGAGCTTTTCGGTTGAATTTAACCACCATGCCACCACCGCGGGTTGGAGCACCAAGCAGAACTAGGCGAAGCACTCAGAGTACTACACGGGGACCACAAGGCAGAACCAATGATATGCCGACAGTGGTGGATGTGGAAGAAATCCATACACCAAAATATGAGAAAACCACTTTACATGTGGAGGAGGAACAAGAATTCACACAGGAGCCTAAGCAACTAGGAGAGGATGCCGCACGAACGAAACCCGATGCGTCTAGGGGAAAAGGGCCATAGGGATCAAAATCGACCATGGAATCCACATAACAAGGCCGTGAGCCAGAACCAGAGAAGGAAACTGAGCAAGATGGAGAAGTACCATCCCCACAATGGAAAAAAAAAGATGCTAGTAGAAACCAGTACACAGGGTATAAAATGCACCTAGGCAGAGCTAAGTATAGTAATGCCAAAAATTCTCAAGGAAGTGAAAACTAGGGATAACATGGTAGGAGGAGTCGATGGCCTTAAATACTATGAACACAATGTTTCGGATACCACAAAGTTCTCATATTTGGTAGCACAGAGATACCTAGAGAGTAGGGAAGAGGGTCCATCAGGCGCACCACTGTTGGAGCTTGCACAATGGATCTTAGGCCTATACAACACAGGTATCATGAATCTCTTAGACATACCACACTTTGGGCGTGGAAAATACATAAATGCATGTGTTAAACAGTTGCTAGCAAGGGTGCACGGAGGCATCCTGTTGGCCCTTGACCAAGTTTTGAAGATTACTTGGTCATATTTGACCATTTTTGGGACTTCAACAACTAGTCAAAGATGGAGCGCAACGCGAAGCAGAAATTAGGGAAGCAAAACCTATTTTTGGGACCTTTTTAGGGTTTTCAGGTTGATGTAAAGGGAAAGGGATGCCGGCCTGTGGGTTTACCCACGCTTAGGCCCATTTTGTAATCTATAAATAGATGCTTAGGCAATGTAAGTAGAGTATGGTAGTACATCTATATGATGTATAGCTAAAGGCTTAGTGCTAGTAACTGGATCTGTGTGATCAGTTGCATATTGAAAGTGCTTTGTGCATGATTGTAAGGATCTTGAAAAGCTAAGTGCAAGTTGTTGTAGTTTTGTGCTGAAGTGCAAGGAAGAAGGATCTAGTGAGCTGTGCAGATCTTCTGTCCTGTGCAAAGTAAGGGTCATTGAAGCTCTGTGATGTAACCGCTTGACCAAGATAAAATAAAGAATAAGACTTTGTGGGTGTAGCCCCAGGGTGGGGGTGAACCACGGTAACTTTGTGTATTGTGCTCTGTGCTTCAACCTAATGCATTTATCTCCTTCTTGGCTAAGTGCTTGATGTGATTAAATAGATTTAGTTATGATTTGTGCTTCTGAGATAGGAATGAATGTTAGATATGATATATAAGATGCTTAGTGTCTGATCTGGTGAATCCAATCTATCTTTTTGTATCTAAGTGCTAAGCCTTCTCGAATCTAAGTATATACTGTGATGCTCTGTGCTATCTGCAAAGTGATGTAAGGGTTGAATATTGATGGATAACCCATGCTAGATAATTTTTAAGTGTTATAATCATAGATCTATGTCCCAACTAAGTTTGCAGACATCTGAGTCCAACAACTACCCCTACCTCTACCTCGGGTGAGACTTCATCTGCTTCGCAGGTGTTGCCGAAAGGGCTAGTAGTTAGGGTTTGTTGGTGCACTCTTGAGTGTGAATCCTGGGTCTGCCTCTGTGCCAACAAATGGTTCCATTGTCAGGACTAGAAATTGTGATTCTTGGGAACTAAAGAAGAAGAAGCTTTGTGCAAAATAAGCTCTGAATCAGATTAGATCTGAAGAAGGGAAGATCAGATTTGAAGAAAAGAAGCGAGATCTGAATGCTTTGTGCTCTAAGAAAAGTAAAAGTGGAAAATTCTGAAAGAAAGAGGTCAGATCTACAGAAAAGAGGTAAGATCTTTAAAATCTGTGCTCTGATAAAGGTAAGAATAGTTAAAAGTCTTAGATCTAAAAACTTTGTGCTCTATATAGGTAAGATAAGTGGAATTTTTTTTCTTTTTCTGAAGCATGAATTTAGGTACGCTTGATAGATTTTTTCCTAGCCTGAAAACTAGGACATTTTTAGATGGAAGAAAATTTGATAGATCTTATAAGAATAACGATAGATATGTTATACCTATGCATAGAAAGAATGTTTGGACTAAAAGATGGATGTAGGATCCTAGAAAGAATTTTTTGCAGGCTAACTACCATGACCCTAGTGCGTAGTATAGAAGAGGGTGGGGGTCATTTAAAAGAAAGAGAGGATTGACCCTATATTATAGTTGCAGAAAACTGGGACATCTAGCTAAGGAGTGCCCTAGTGGAAGAACGAGTTGTCTCTATTGCAAGGCTTTGGACCATGAAGTATTGGATTTCCCTAGAATGATTGTCAGGCTTGAAAAAATGAATCTATGCAAAGAAAACCTTAAGGCAGATCCACAAATAGCAGAAACCCAGAAAGAATAAGAGAAGATGTTACTACAGATGAAAGAAACCTTGAATGATCACCGACATATCAGGCTATCAGAGATCTTCAAAGAAAAATAATGCATCGAAGTAAGAATAGAAGACTTCGACATTGACTGTGTTCTAGATGAGGAAACATAGGTGAATGTCATGATAGAAAGAACTTGGGAAGATATAGGGAGACCTGCTATGGTTCCATCCCTAAGTGGAATAGGGTTATTCAGAGGAAAAATGGTAAACCTATGCGGAAGGCTCACTCGGATATCTATGAATGTCAATGGAATTCCGACAAAGGAAGATTTTGAAATCATCAAATTTATTGAGGACAGTGCCCCATTTACTATGTTACTTGGAAATCCTTGGATTGAAAGGGGTCACGCTAGAAAGAAGGCAGAAGGAAAAGTTTTAGAACAACAAAGACAAGAGTTAAAAGACTTTAGGACCAGAAAGATCGTGTAGTTGATTGAAGAATAGAAGAACAGATCGAAGCCATTTCACACTAGAAACCCAGACTTCAAAGTTATCAGAATGCCAGAGGATTCACAGAAGACTGAAGTCTCCATCGCAAATAAAGAAGAGACGTTATCCCTGAACCCTAAGAAAGAACATCAGCAATGCAAAGTGACTATATCCAAGGAAAATAGAAATCAAAATGGGAAAAGAACCACTGAGATGAAGCTCACAAGAAAGAAAGCTAGAAAGTTAAGTAAGAAGAAGGCAAAGATGGAAAAACTACAAAAGAGTCTAGATGGAACTTCACAAAAGGAGAAATTGCAGAATTCGAGCTCCGCTGAGATATCAGAACAATGACATGGGTCACTTTACCATGGCAAAGTGACATAGCCATTAGAAGCCAATATGTCCATTCGACTGCCGCTTTGAACGGGTCGAAAAGCAATTATGGGTTACCACTAGACCGTTGGACAGCACCAGAATGGATAGAATGGAGTTAATGAAGGCCCCATGTCTATTGCAAGCAGACCGTTGCTGAGATTGCCTATTTAGCTCTTCGTGCCGTGCCCGAAGAACACTTTTTCCAATTAAGAAGTAAAGCTCGCAGAATTAGCAAGTGTCTACAGTGATCGTCACACCGTTGTTATTTATCCCAGTACATTGCTTAAGACCAGTGTGACCCCTATTATTTTCTTTGAGCGCATATGTTCGACGAGCTCAGTGCAGCTAAAGAATCTATAAGAGAGATACTTGCTAGCCTCAGAATCGAACAAATCATGTTGGAAAGAGGGTTTTCTATGGGTTTATAGGCATCATCGACAAGAGGAACGCAAGCCTCCCCGTTGACTGCTCAAGCAGGAACATCTCGAGCCTGCACAGAAAGAAGAACTAAGCATAAAGACGACACAACTAATGAAAAGTTAGTACCGTCCATCCTACTAGCTTACATACCCCCTCTGAGCGGTGCAATTAACCAGGACAGTGTCCCTCGAGACTTCAAATACACCCTAGTCACTGCTTATCTACCAAAAGAAGTACGCACCTACCGTGTAGATCAAGACAAGGTTGCAACGTTGAAGTTTTGCGACTTCAACCTGGGAGACTGTAAAGCTTACAACATGCTTGCCCCACGTAAGTACTTAACTAGAACGAAGGGAAAGAATTCCAAGATCGTCCCTCAGTAATGGACGATGAACCTTGAGCAGTCTACTTTGCTCAACGTCATGAAAATACCGCACTTCGACAGACACCAAGAGGTGAATGCTTGTGTAAAATTGTTGCTAGCAAGTTACCATGGAGGATACCTGTGGGTAAACCACCGTATAACTGTTGATCCGGTGCTGATCAATAGGATCACCGGGCTTAGTATGCAGGGCCCCAATCCCCAGGATTACTACCCTGGAAAGACCGTGGACCGCGCTCTTTCCCAGAAGATTAAAGAAGCTTATGTAAATGTCGAGAAGGGCACGCAAGGCTACAAGGTAGCCTCTATCGAGAGTGGCGCAGTGCACCTTGCATTCCAACTAATAGTAGGGAAATCGGTACATAAGAACAAACCAACTCAAGTATCAGGCTCCATAGTTGACCTTGTAGGAAAATGTGCAGAGGGACTACAGATGAACTGGGCAAAGTACCTGGTTAACCAGCTAGAGATTGACTGCAGAGAAGCCCAGGATCAGGGGCATGAATTCCATTTTAGGTAGCTGCTAATACTGATTGCTTTGTTGCATGGGAGCTACTGGAAGGCGCAACCTTTCCGGACCTCTACCCTTTTGAGCCCTTAGCCGCGAAGTTTAGTACCTTATGGTACTCGAACGATATTAGCAAGCAATGGAAATCAAATGTTGTTTTTCATACATACTATAACCAACTGAAAGCAGCCATAGGGGGTGAACCTCGCATAACCCCAAACACTTTACAAAGGTTCCGACCTCTAATAAAGTTCAGTGCAGATCGCCACTTTATATACCTAACTCCACGCACTGATGAACACTAGGAACAACTTCAGTCCTATTATAAGCTGACAGAAGAAGATCTGAAAGAAATCACCAAGGAATGGTTGACGAACCTCCTTATCTCAACAGATCCAGTAGATATGTCTGACATCGATAGCCCATAAGCTACGCAGAATACACCTGGGCCCAGTAAGGCGAAGAAAACTAAGAAGATAAAGAAAGGTGAGGAAATCTAGGACGTCGACAATAGATTTGTAAGGATGACTTCCACCACACCTGATCATAGAGGTAATAATGAAGACTTCGAAGAAGTTGAACAAAGGCTAGAGGACGAAGTAGAAATCATAAAGAAAAGAAAGGGTTCACCTCCAGAACCTTCTTCCAAGAAGAAGTCGAAAGCATCCGTAACTAAACTGACGATCACACTTACCCCAGACGACTTCAGCTTTCTCGTCGCGTCTATGAATGAAGCTATTGAAGAGATAACAGAAAAACAAGTAGCCAAGCAAGAGGCCATGTACATGTTGGGCCCCAACAACTCCCCCTATATTTTTACAAAATTTAAAGGGCCCCTAGTAGAATCTTGATAATTATAATGAGCTACAGAATCAACCTTTTCAAATAGTTCCATTCCTTGGCTT
>JASDQU010223317.1:0-17634 GCA_032191745.1 Picea mariana | reverse complement strand
GTTTGGTGCCCCTGGTTGCTGATACGCCTAGGTCGAAAGTGAAATTGGGCCTGTGTGTTTGGAGAGAGAAGGGAGTGGATGTTGGAGGCCGTGTTGAGGAGGGGTAGGGGGAGTGTCGTTGTGCGCGTAGAGGGGGGTGATTGTGGTGGAGTGCTGGGGAGAGGAAAAGGGTTGGGCGCAAGCTAGTGGGAATCGAGGGAGGAGAGGAGGAGGAGATGGTGTGCGCGCGAGGTGTGGTGGAGGGAATGGAGGAGGGTGTTGGTGGCTATGCACGGGCATGGAGAATGGAGGGAGTAAGCGCTGGGGGAGAGGGTTCTGGTTGGGGTTTGGGAGAAGGGACGAGTACGCAGAGGAAAGTGGAGGAGGGGAAAGGGATGGGTGTGGGATGGTGGGAGCCAAGGGAGGAGAAGAGGAGGAAGAGATGGTGAGTGGGGATCGGATGTGTGCAGAGGAGAGGAAGATACGGGTATGGTGTGTTGCGCGTAGGGTAGGGAGAAGGGAAGGTCGAGGTGGTGGAAGAATGGGGTTGCAGGTCGAGAAACGCTTGGTGGTGGTGGTGCCTGGGCAGTGGAGGGGTGGCCAACCACCACCAATTAATTTTTTTTCAATTTTTCAAATATTTGGATTTTTTTTTCCATAGTTAGGAGAGGGAGGTTTTGGGTTCAAGCCCCCTCCCCCCCTCCTTGATTTCTAGGCATTTTATTGGGTCTTTCATCAAAGGAAAAGAGAGGGGTTTGGGGTTCAAAGCCCAGGGCCTACAAATGGCCATGCACAGGCCTGCATACTCAGCCACAGTCAAAATTTTAATCCTCTAAAGGAGCCTTAGAGGCTTGGGCATGATGCCCAAGAGGGGTTTGAATTCCCTCCCCTTTGAATCTTTTGCACACATAAAACTAATTGAATTCACCAACTAGAAAACATGAACCAACAAACATGAAATATGAACCAACAATCAACTTGAAATTTGAACCATCACTGAGACAATCATCCTGAAGGCAGAAATAACACTCTTCTCAAAAATTTCACAACAACTAGCAAGCTTTTTCCTTTTGAATTGGGACCGATGAGGGTTTACCTAGCTCAATGTATGAAGGTTGTTGCATGGTCATGGTTATCTTCTCAATGCAAACCTACACTTGCTTCCAGAATGCCTCCTTCTACCATTGAATCATGTTGCAGAGCTCCCTCTCCCCTTGGCCAAAATGTCAAAATGACTTGAGAGAGGGGAGAGGGGGGGCTTTGTATTTTCCAATTTAAAAAAAAAAAAACAAATTTCTCCAAAACTGCATGAGGGAGGCTGGATGTCCTCCCCTTGATTTCCCAAAATTGCTGTTTTTTTTATAATTTTTTTAATATTCCTCGAAAATTTTGCAAGTCAAAGTTTGACTTTGACTTTGACTTTGACCTCAATGTTGTTAACTTAGCCCCAAAAAGGTTTCCAGGTGAGACAGAATCATAATTGGATGCAGGGCACGTCGTTGGAAAGGTCTTGATGATCTCATAGAGATTATGCCATCACCAATCTGAAATAATGCCACCTCAGCCCTCAATTTTTGCCCAAAACAGTGGCCACTTAAAAACATTGACTTGTCGGTGGGCCCACATGGCACCCAATATTGCAAAAGGTGCCAAATCGTCATAAAATATCCAATCAAGGAAAATGAGGTACCATCGGAAAGGTATCGATGAGTACTTCGATGAGGTAGCCATATATTTTTGTGATGTGGCCATTAATGGCTGTTTTAGCTGTCATGAAATCCTGCTATGCGAGTTGGCTTCCCCCCTTTGCCCGAATTAATTGTCCAATTTGTGACAACTCTAATCGGGCCATCCGAGGTCGAAATGAGGAAAATGAGGATTCGTTTGAAAGGTATTTGAGTCTATTATAGCGTGGAATCGCTAAATATCTGATTTAAAACTCTTTACCAACAATGTTTAAACCCCGAAGCACTGCAACCAATCTGGTGTCCGAAATTGGTCATGAACTTGTGAAAGCTCGGTCTTACCAATTGGGGGTCGAAACCAAGCACGGGATATGATGTTGGAAAGGTATCACATTTTCATATTCCATGCATGGGTTTGAGTTTCCTTTTGAAATAGGAATATGAACAGAATCGTACTAGGAATCCAAATTTATTGGTTTTGGCCATTCGGGTGACGCTAACTTGGCGTCCTCAGTAGGGGGTCATACGGAGTTGGAATCGGGCTCATGATAGACCGTTGGAAAGCTTGTACTGATCCCTAAACTATGGAATCATTTTATTTCCCAAAACGTGACCAGATTTCATCTTATCCTTTGTGAAATGACCCTATCCACAAGGGACCCACCTAGTGATAAGCGAAAGGGGCCAACGTTAAAATTTTTGCAGACTGTGTGCTTAGCTCATGAAACCTTAACTGGATAGCCTTGGAATGATGAATTATGATGTGGGGGGGGTGGGTCACAACCCTATGAAGGCATCCAACTGATACTCTTTCAAGGGCAGAGGCCATAGTAACTATGACCTCCGCCACTGTCTTCGACTGGAACCTTAGCACAAAGGAACACTTATGGAGGAATGAAAATGTAAAACACCATGTTGATCCCAGAGCAGATTTTTGGGTCAACTGTGATTTTCATCTTCAACTAGTTTTGTATCACAGAGATAACAAATTATTTCGACTCACTATGTTTTATAAATTGTCCAACACCATATTTCGTTATGGAGATTGTGAGAGTTTGTTCTTATTTTAACAATGTTGATTTTACATCGATATTTCTACCTAAATTTAGATTTATTGATATTTTTAATATTATCCTTATTATGAAGAGTGATTGTTATCACACAATTTGTACTTGTCCAAAGCCCAAGACAAGTGAATCAAATTGGGATAACAACAAGATAACCTACCACTGTCAACTTAGTATGAAATCCCCATGATTTAGGGATGGAAGAGGTCCAACCCAAGGAGGCGTCCCCAGTAACCTCAAGGGATTGGAAGGATAAGTGAATGGCCAAGCTTGGAGATCCCTCTCACTGGTTACCTAAGTTAGAGAGTCTATGTCTGTGAAATTTGAGGTAAAAGGAGGGTTTCGTATACCTTCCTAGAACAAGAACAATATAGCATGTGTATATAATAATTCATATAACAATTCCAAGAACCAATATGATAATAACACCTTAGTAGGTAGTAGACAACAAAAATATATGTTGGATGATATAAAATTTTCAGCTAACTAACAACTTACAATGACAATGAAGTTTTGTAACAACCACAAAAATTAATGCTCAAAATTGCAAGAAAAGACAGCAGGAATTTAACATTTATCCCAAGGATCAAGTAACACCTTTCACAAGCAATTTCTGAGTGAGTTAGGCTAGTACTAAGTTAGTGTATGCAACAAAATGAAGCAACTTAGATTGTTGTAACAATGATTCACAACATCATCAATTTAGTTAGTGAATTTAGCTAAGCTAGGGTTAGAGGAAGTTAGTAAAAGCTTTAGAGAGTAGAGTTTAAGAGTTGTTTGATCAATTCCTTCACAAGAGAGAGCACAAATGATACTAGTGTCTTTTGGGCTTATGGAGTCAATTACAATAGAAATATAACTTGGAGAAATAAATGATAATAGCAATGTTCTAAGGATGATGAGGTGAAGATGAGGAGCTAGCACTTTAGGGCCTCAACTTCAATCTCAAAAAAGCTTAATTTGCTAGAGAGAAAGCACTTTTGGGCTCTAGCAAATTCCACCCCCCTAAGTTTGAAATATATATTTGCAACTAGCCTCTAGAACAAGATTTCTAAAGTGATAGCACTTTAGGGATTTAGAAGCCTATCCTAGATAAGATCCTCTTGACAATTTAACTAGTGGAAGACGTAGAGAGAGGAATAAACACTTGAGCTAGCACTTTAGGGCCTCAACTTCAATCTCAAAAAAGCTTAATTTGCTAGAGAGAAAGCACTTTTGGGCTCTAGCGAATTCCACCCCCCTCGGATTGAAATATATATTTGCAACTAGCCTCTAGAACAAGATTTCTAAAGTGCTAGCACTTTAGGGCTTTAGAAGCCTATCCTAGATAAGATCCTCTTGACAATTTAACTAGTGGAAGACTTAGAGAGAGGAATAAACACTTTATGTTCCTCTCCTAGGATTTCAAGCAAGCAATTTCATAATCTTCAACATGAACAAGTAAAATTAACCACAAAATATTCAATGTGTGACATAAAATTGTAGATTTTACTTACTTCACCAAGAATAATCTAGCATAAAAACCCTAGTTTGCAAAAATTCCACCATAAATAAGCCAAGAAGCATCCAAAGCAAGTCCTCCAAGTGGAGCACACTTGTAAAAGAGACCAATAATGCCACTAGGGAGAAAATTTCAGTCCTACCCCCTCTTATGAGAGGAGTCTTATGTGTAAAATGAAACGCTAAGAGGTGTATTTATATCACCTTTCATGGACTAAAAATTTCAACACCAAAATAGAATAATGTCGACCTCAAAATTTTCCCTTTTAATTACAAATTAATAAAATTACATTAAAATATCCTCAAAAGGGTGACATCATTCCCTTCTAAGGTGACGTTAGGCTCCCAAAGTGAAGCGTTGGGCAAGGTAGGTGCAACACTAGGACTCTAAAATCCCTCCATCATGCCACACGTGCCCAAACGTCATGTCAAACCTTCTTCCATCAAATCCCCAATCTCATCTATGACATCAAGAGCTAGGTAGGTGACGTCCAAGCCTCCAAAGGCTAGCATCCAAGTGGAGAGGGATGGGAGCTGGTCTCCTAGCCATGCCAGAGTGCCTCTAAAGGAAACAACCTCCTTATTCAATGTGAAAACAATGATCACAAGCATGCCCCAAATGTGGGGTCTCTGCATCCATTTTTGGGCTCCAAAGCCCCATGAAAGCCCGAACTAAGTCATCTCCTCATGAATACGTTTCCACCAGGAAAGGTCCTCCAAAGACAAACAGGTACGCCCTCCAAGGGTCCATAAGTCACAAGAATAATGCAAAGTAAGACACATTAATAATGGAACCACCCAAACATGTGCATTAAACCCCCCTTTTCAAACTAAACAAATTCTCAAATACCTTATACAATTTGTCAAATTTAGGTGTGGGAGGGGTGTTGAGGCATCCTATTGGGTCAATCAATCCCCAATTCAAAGTTGTTTCCCAGGGGAAACTTGTCTAATCCATGTATGAGTATGAGGTGGAGTGGGGAAAGACTTATGGGCATGAGTTTCATGACATACAAGGGTTCGTATTGTCTCATTTATGGGTGCCTTTCTAGAGGGTGTGTTGCCCTTCGTTCGCAATGAAACATTTTTGCAAGCCCACTTGCCATTAATTTATTAGAGTGTGGCCAAGTTGAAGACATGTGGGGGCACTAAACTAACCAATAAAAAGAAATCCCATGCACAGTGTACCTTGGTTACACTTGGTCATGGTTCCCCAAGTTGAAGACAATAAGGGGCACTAAAAAGGAAATGCATAGCCCACATATGCTCTACCTTGGTTGGCATGATCAATTAATTAGTTATTTATTTTACAAGTCCCTTATTATTCTTGCGAGAAGCATTTCATTGCTCTCGGGATTCTTGGGCGGGCATATGGAAGGTTTATGAATGGCCTTTATCTTTTTGCCAGCTACATTTCCCTCTAGGCCTTCAGCACCTTCTTCCCATGAAAGGAGGTAAAATCCCTTATTGGGTCAATACACCCGAAAAACCCAGAAGATGAGGAGACGAAATGGAAGAAGTATGGAAGGTGATAAGTATAATCGGGAATGGTACGATGACTCTTCAAGGAACCCCCCAGTAGCACCCTATTCATGGGGGTGACCAACTTACTAGGACGTGATGACACCCACCAAGGTTAAATAAGGAAAAGAATATAATTTCCAAGCAAACATTTTGTACTCCAGAAAGAATTCTTTGTGACATATTCAAATGCTTCAATTATTAGAGTGAAACTTACCATGATACCATAATTATTACCTCATGAAGTAAGACTTGTTGTCCTCTGGGGCCAGGCTGGTGTGATGGATGATGCTCTACTATCGGTGTTGTATGGTGATGCATCAATGAATAGGAGGGGCCCTGCAGGGCTATGCTAGTCAATTTTATTCTCGACACTCCATGTCTGCTACCTATGGGCCTCAAGACATGATCTCCTTAGTTACCCCTAGTCTGAGGGCGTAATAATGACTCTTCCTTCATTCCCCAATGTTTTATCCAAGACTTGACATCTTTATGCTACCTCGGCCCATGAAAAGAGTTTGAATAAATATTTACTCTTCCTTCATTCCCTAATGATGTAGCCAAAATTGGGCATCTTTATGCGACCTGGGATCGAGCCATGACTATAGTTTGAAACAATCTTATGAAGCATCTTGTCTTCCATGTTGTTTATCTTTTTCTTGTACATTAGGTATTGTTACCCCCCATGCCTAGGAGTAATAAGAGGAGATCATGTCTCGTGGCCTACAATGGAGAACATGACCTCGACCATGTTGATGATCAACATGTCCATAGATGGAAACCCAAAAACCCCCCTCATTCATGTTTACAGCTACAAGTCAACCAAGGCTCATCACATCCAAGCAACCCAGGGTATGGGAGATGGTAAGCCATCGTCACCAAGAGGTCTGAAAGTCCTATTTTTATGCAAAGTGTTGTGCTTAATTTGTGGGGAATGTCGATGAGGATCTTTGGTTGAAGTTGGATAATGGATCACTGGTTTGGGAAATTATGTCAATTGCCTTATTTCACCCTAGTGGTCAACTTCTATGCCCTAGTTTTGTGTTCCCACTAACCAGGGAAAATGGGTACTATTGGGGGGCCCTCACAAGGGTAACATTCTGCTCCCCACCATACTTAACACTTTCCATCCTAGAGCCTCTCCTAGTGTACTAAACTTTGAAAATGGGTATTCTCTCATGAGAAGAGGGGATAAAGGACCAGAGGTTGTTTCACAACTGCTATGAAAAGAATAAGAAAATGATGCTAAAGAAATAAATGAATGATAGAAAAAAAGGACTAACAAAATCCAATCCAAACTTGAGCTCTACTCTTTCAGTGCTCACCTCGGTCCCAAACAACAATGTCAAAGCTTGAAACCTTATAAAGGAGACTTGCAAATATGATAAAGTGGAGTATAAAGATGGTTGATAAAGGGATTGGAAAAAATAACACACAAATGTGGGGTAACTCAAGAGAAAGCGCACCCTCCACAAAGGCACTCATATAAATAGATTTAATGACCCCATGAACCATGAAGTAAGCCCTAAAACCATATCAATATCACACTTACTCTTGAAGGGTTTTTACTTTCCCTATCACTCTCATGACCTATCCTTCTACCCAGGTTATTTTATTTCCTGTCTAGGTAGCACACCTAATAGGGTTGGATGAAGGCCCTCCCATACTTAAACTTGGCAACTCACATCAGGTCATGTGCTGGTGTGATGCTTGAAAGGGATAATGAGGTGAATTGTTTTACATGGATTATATCTTAAGTTACAACTTACTTTGCATGCTTTAAGGATTAATGTTTCTTATGAACTTTGGCTAACCATGTTTTTTACTTTGATTTGTTTTGGATGGCCCTGACATGGTTCCTTGAGGGAGGTCTTGGGATTGTACCCAGAACGTTGTGCCTTTATTTGTAGGACGTTGACACATGCGATGGAGAGCATTTGGTCATCCAGTGACTCACTACCTTCAGACATCATTTCTCACATCCTCAAAACCTTAAACGATGGACATATGGGCTTGGTAGGAGAAAATTCAATCATGATGGCACATAGATGGGATGGAAACCTTATAGGCTGGGCATAGTACCCTAGGACTTATTTTGGACCAGGATCATGGGCATTGTAGTAGAGGATAGTCAAAGACAATTCAGAGATGAAATGCAACTCTCCAGGACCTGGATGTAGCATCTGGATCCTGGACACTGGTCCTATTATGATGATGGCATCATTTTCTAGGTTATGATGTAGCTAGGGTTTGATGCACACATGGGGTATCGATGATGCATGGCATGAATTTGGGTGAGGAGAGACGCCACTTGCTCCCATCTTGCTTTAGATTAATTCCATGTGGCCTTTGGAGGCCTCCCTCTTGCCCAAGAGGGCTTGTCATCTCACGTGTGTGGCTATTATGATTTATTTTTTACATTTTTAGCATTTGTAAAGGTCAAATTGTAGATATTGAGAAAAGACAATATCACAGGCTCAAGAAAACAACTGCAAGGACCAACAACCTTCTACAAAAAGAGAGACTGATCTAATGGATATGCTTACTTGATTACAATGAAGAGCTCCTCTATTTATAATAGGCTAAGAGGAGACACCATTGATGGAGATAGATGGATAACTTACTCATTGGAGTAATAAGACAAGGAGATGGTTGGGAAATTTACCCACTCCCGTGATAAGTCAAAGAAGCACATGGTGGTTGTCCACAAACAAACAAGAAAGATGACATGTCTTACTTGTCCTAAGTAAACTTATACATCAACACCCCCCCATAAGTGAATTTAGGGAAGTACAAAAAACTCAAAAATATGGGTCTTGGCTACTAGGCCTACTAAGGTATCCAATACAAACTCTCATAAGTGGAGAAAAGGAGAAAACTCGTAGGAAAAAACTCCTCCCCAAATGAGAGAAAACAACATAAAGAAGTGAAGGTAGGAGGTCTCAATATAACCCCCCATAGACTACTTCTTTCACCCCAATCATCAATCATAGTTGAATAAAGCGAGGTGATGCCGAAGTTTTAGTGAATATGTCAACAACTAGCGCTTCAGTAGGAAAATACTCCAGGATGAGAACACGTTCCTGGATGATTCGGTGAATGAAGTGCATGTGGATCGCAATGTGTTTGGTTCGTTGATGTTCCACTGGGTTGTGAGAAATATGTATGGCACTTTGATTATCACACCAAATAGTGGTGGGATGATCCTGTTGAATTCCAAACTCTGTTATGAGTTGTCGAAGCCAAAGAACCTCTTGACTAGCCAGAACTGCAACACGATACTCAGCTTCCACAGAGGATAAAGTAATTCTAGATTGCTTTTTGCAAGATCATGCAATAGGTGCGGAGCCAAGGCAATAGACAAATCTATATGTGGACTTTCAAGCATCAACCGAACCAACCCAATTAGATTCAGTAAAACCCACAAGCTTAGAAGCACTAGAAGAGTATTGAATGCCAAAATTGGCAGTACCTTGAATGTATCTCAGAATGTGCTTTGCTACCTTCCAGTGATTCTCATGACGATCTTGAGAGAACCGCGAGACAAGTCATATTGCAAAAGATATGTTAGGATGTGTATGCGTCAGATACAACAAACTCCTAATCAGTTGTCGATACAGTGAAGGATTAACATGTGGTGAGGAGAAACTGGCAGAAAGGGTAGCTCTTGATTGAAATGGAGTAGGGGCAGGTTTACAATCAACCATGCCAAAGCACTGAAGTGAATCAAGTGCATACTTCTACTGAAAAATGGAGATTCCTTTAGAAGACTGAAGAACCTATAGACCAATTAAATAATGCAAAAGCCCCACATCTGTCATATCAAATTGTCCCATCAATGCTTGTTGAATACTCTGAATCATAGATGAAGAACTCCCCGTGAGAATTAAATCATCCACATACAGAACCAAAATCAAGAGATCAGTAACCTGCTTCTGAGTGTAGACTGTAGGATCATAATGACAAATATCAAACCCGAAAGAAATTATAAAACTATCCATCTTCTCATACCAACCTCGAGGATCTTGTTTGATACCATAAAGAGAACATCCGAGCCTACAAACAAGAGAAGAATCTTGCACAAACCAAGAGGTTCCTCCATGTAGATTTCCTCATCTAAGTCGCCATGCAAAAAGGTGCTCTTTACATCCATCTGGTAGACTGACCATTCTTGGGAAGCAACAAGTGAAAGCACAAGGCGTATAGAATTCATCTTGGCAATAGGAAAAAAAGCCTCAGAGTAATCAATCCCTTCAATTTGTGAAAATCCCTTGGCCACGAGACGTGCCTTATGCTTGTCAACAGATCCATCTACTTCATATTTAGTCCTATATACCCATTTACAACGAATGAGCTTTCGTCCCTTTGGAAGAGAGATGATATCCCATGTGTGATTCTTCATCAATGAAGAATACTCCTTTTTCATGGAAGCATCCCATTCAGGTAGCCAACAACGTCAGAAAATTGTTGTGGATCATTTAAGATATTATGACTAAAAAAATAGACACATATTGTTTGTGACTGAATAGGGGAAGAGGATGAGGCAGAATAGCTGAAATCAGTTGACTCATAGCCATACCTGTCAAGCCTCTTTCTCTCATGAAAGCTACTCCTGAGATGCATTTCTTTATCAAGTTGTTCATATTCTTGATCAATTTGTTCCTGTTCAATATGCTCATGCTCTGTTGGTGTAGGTGGTAGATTTTTTTATGGTTGATGTTGATGTTGAACTTCAAAAGGGTCATTATCATCTTCTAAAGCAACATTGTCAACATGTTCAACACCATTTTCTACATGACAATATGAATATGGAGAAGGATTTGATGTGGGGTTGAATCCTTCATCAAAATGGACAACTCATCGAAAGAAGACTTCTTTAGTAATAGGTTCAAATAACCTATATGCTTTCATGTCCTCACAATAACCAACGAATATCAATGGTTGGATTTTCTTATCCATAGCTTTGTGTTTTTCAATTGGAATTAAGGCCCATGTTGGACTGCCAAATACTCTAAAAGAAGAGACATCATGCTTAACATGGCTCCAAGCTTCCTCTGGAGTCTTATGCAATACTGCTCAATGAAACATCCTATTCTGAATGTAATTTGCACAGTTTACTACTTCAACCTAGAAGGAAGGTGCCATGTTCTTGGACTGAATCATACAGTTTTCTATTTCTTTCAGTGTTCGATTCTTTATTTCGGCAACACCATTTTGCCGAGGATTGTAGGGAACAATGAGCTGATGTTGAATGCCACGTTCTCTACAAAAATCCATGAATGCCTTATTGACATACTCCCCAGTTTCTTGATAGAAAGAGATGACTGCTTCTCAATAAAAGCCTTGAATTTCCTAAAGGTAGAAAAAGCCTCACTCTTGTACTTAAGAAAGTACACCCAAGAGTGACTTGAGAAGTCATCAATGAAAGTTAGTGCATTCTTAGCCCTTGAGAATGAGCAAGTTGGAAATGACATGAGATCACTATGTACCAACTCAAGAGGTGTTGCGGTACGCCATGCTTTTCCTTTAGGAAAATGATCTTGATGGTGTTTTCCAAGGACACAACCTGGACAAACTCCATCAGTACAAGAAACTTTAGAAAGTCCAAGCACTAATTTTTGTGTGCTTAACCGCTTCAAATATTTGTAGTTGAGATGTCCAAATATTTCATGCCAAAGCCTACTCAAAGCATCGGCATGTGCAATGAAAGAGGAACCTAAGGAAGACTCAAAATAAGAAAAATTATACAGCCGAGAACTATGATCTACTTTTCCATATGCATCAAAAATGACTGGATTTTGTAGTTCTCGAATGATTACATCATTAGGAGAAAACTCTATTGTTTTCCCATTACTAGAAATACAAATCTGATAGATAGAGAGAAGATTTACAGAGATGTCATGTCAGGAAAAATAAGAACATCATTAATTCACCCTTTATTGATCCAGGTGGATTTTTGTGGCCACCCACCTTTTCCATCTGGCTCAAAACAATTTTCTGGCAATTTTGGCTATTTACTGTTTTTAGCAATTTTTAACTTCTGGGGCCATTTTGAGGGGCTAAATGAAGGTTTTTTGGGATCGAGCTTCTTAATGATATCTGAATGCTCCTATTGAGCCCCCAAAATGAATCTCCTCGATGATACCTTTCCAACGAGCTATCGTGCGCCCCAAACAGAGATTGTATGCCAAAGTTATGCCCCCGGGAAGGTGATACACCAAACTACCCAAAACGAGGTCCACAAAATTGTTGGATTTTCATCTTCCGGGGTTAGGGTTTTGGATTTTCGATATGATAAAAAGGCCTTTGGAGCCTCATTGTAAAATCATCTTCTTGCGAATGTGAGTAGCAGACACATCTCTTCTCAAATATAAGTTGTCACCATTCTAGCGAGTCTTTCACTTTGTATTTTTACAGTCTTTGTACATTTTCACTCATTGATAGGAAATTGTGTAATACTGTATATACGTGTTTATGGTTTCATCTCTGATTCCTTTTTTTTTATATTATTGGATATTCGAGATATCTCTGTACATTTCTTTATTATATCTCCGCTCTCATTTCGTGATGAAAATAATTTGGATCAGTGGTATCAAAGCAAGTTGCTCTTAATCGTTTTTTAGTGCATGTCCCCGACAAGGTCCGAGTATAGAAAGTTGGGTCTCGAGCTTTTCTCTATTGAGGAAAATATCTCTCACACGCCCAATAAACCTTCCATGGCGGAAGAAAAGAAAAACGACAGAGCAAACGATTCTATTAATATGTTGCTTGAGCAAGCTTTCATGCGACAGAGGGATGAAATGATGGAGAATTTTTCCCACATCCTTCAATGCCCACCGATAACAACATGCGCGTGTTCATAAAACTACCACTTTGGAGGAACCTTGCCTTTCAAGGTACAAGTTAATTTTGATATTCCCAGATTTGAAGGACAAATAGATGCAGATGCCCTAGAAAAATGGTTAAATCTGCTAGTAGGTTATTTCTCTGTTCATAATTTCTCTGACAAGGAAAAGATCACCTTTGCACTCCTTAAGGCTCTCCCCCATGTCAAACATTGGTGGGAAACTTACTGGGAGAAAATTTATGCAGAGGAGTCTGGAATATATGGGGCCGAGCCCACTTGGGATTTTTTTGTGGATGCGGTAAAGGAACAATATTACCCTGTTGGCAGCTATGAGGACCCATACATGAGATGGACCACACTGCGGCAAGAGAGAGGCCAAGTAGTTATGTAGTTCATGTCAGGATTCTATATTAAATATTTTTAATGACCTGAAAACACTGAATTTTCAAACCAGGGTAAGTAAACTTAGAGTTGCTACACTGTATATGCGGGTAGGATTCTAATTCCTATCTAAAAACTATTCTTAGAAGAAAACACAGACTCACTCTTAGAAACTGAATTATAATGATTACCTTGAAGCTTATCATTTGTTGTTTAATTCATCAAAAGAGAACAGTTCTATGCTTAAGTGCAGGTACTTCTATTTCTATTCTAATGTGATTTTACAAGACTATCTACCACTATCTTTAATCATCTAATCATCACTATTTCTATCTAAGCCATAACAGAAAGATTATTTCCTAGAATCCTTTTAATCTAAACATCGAAAATAAATCTAAATCTATCCACAGGAAAAATAAAGAAATATCCTACTTACCCTACTAGTACTGGAAGCTTCCTCTAATTCAATTGCAACCTAACTATCTTAACAGAGCAGAGCAACTTAACTATCCTAACCAAAGAAAAGTAACCTAGCTATCCTAACCAAAGCAAAGTACATTCAAACTTGTATTCTCTTTAATCTTCATTCAGATTGAAAACTGGAAACAAAATAAATCTAGTTCGTGCCCTAAATTCTACAGGAATCAACCCTGCTTTCAACACTCATCAATGTAGAATATATCAATATGTTGGGAACGATACAGTTGGGAGAATAATGTAAGCAAGAACCTGAACAAGTTAATTCCCAAACTCAGATAAGGTAACATGCATGTAAATTCTAAACTACTAAAAGAAACTAACTCTAATACAGAGAAAGGTAGCGACTTGGACCTGTTGGCGGGCCCAACCAAGAGGTACAATCACCACGAAGAAAACCAAATCTACTCAGCTATTATTCCATGCAAACACTGTTCATTCTTCACGCCTCATTTACTCAGAAAATAACTCAATTCATATAACAACGAAGTAACATAACGCATAAGCAGATTGTATTAGCAGAAATGTATCATAGCATTACATAACCCAATGTTTCTTAGGAGTGATCCTTTGTTTATATAGATCCTCCTCAAAAATAGTTTAAAGCAAAAATACATTAATTCAAACAGATCCCAAATCCGAAAATAACTCGAAATCAGTTAAAAACGGTCTTCACATCTTCGTGCCACACAGTGTCACGAAGTGTGAGTCATGAAATATTAGCAACACAGTTCTATAATTTCGCCTTGAATCAGCATATGAGTGATGACTCCATCTATCATGTAAATCTCATTGTCTCCCACTCTGGCCATAACGCGCGAATCTTTGGCAGCTTCGTTGGTATCTCCACGGGGTACGAGTTGGTACCTGGTACTGGTAAATCCTGTTCAAATAGAAATAGTACCTAACTCATGCCACATTAGTTTCAATATTAATTTAAAGTATCAAAATACATAAAAATAACTTGAAACATAAGAATACCTTGAGTAGCCCCTTTTAGTGGTAAAGAGATGTCAACTGTGTCATAACAAGGCCAGAAGGGGTGGTACTGGGTATGGAAATGGAGGTCTTTGTGATATGATATAGGCAAAAACATGGTCAAAACTGGAGACCAACATGCCCCCAAACTGAAGTCTTTGCCTGTCCTCAGGAAACAAAAAAAAAATGTCAAAGACTGATAGCAATCAGAGCGTTGCAGCAGCTGCAACCAACATTTGTAACCTCTCCTGTTTCTTCAGATTTCTGATTTCTTTCTTGAGGACTCGGTTGATTATAATATGATTTCTGGCAGTCTTCTGTAGTTTCCTGTTCCTTTGGAAAAGTACCTTATTCTTTTGTTTTAATCTTTCAACTTTGGACAAGAGATGAGTTACCCTGACTTTMATGAGTTCATTCTCTGTTTTGATATGTCTATCCAATACAGTGTACTCATGTAGCTTTTCTTTCAACCTGTTATTCCTGCTTTCTAATCTGGCTACCATTGGTCTCAAGGATTTACTGGACGAAATTTCACAGTAGGTTTCAAATGTTTTATCTTGTCCTGGTTGTGGTTGAGGACTGGATGCGTGAGTGAACTCGTCTGGACTTTGAGCAGGGGTGTCAACTAGATCGGGATTACGATCTGGACTGAGTTTAGGAGTGAACTCATCTGGACTTCATTCATAGGTGTCAACTGGATCGGTATTATGATCAGGGCTGAGTTCAGGAGTGAACTCTCTATGTATCCGAGCAGGGGTATCAACTGGTACTCGAATTGGATCATTCTGCTCAATTCCTCTGGGCGCAGTAGCCTGCCGATCCACTTTACGGAATTTTCGAATTAATTGGGACAGAGTCCAAGTCATTTCAGAGGGCTCTGGAGCTTCCTCATGATCATCCACACTATCTAACCTCTCATGTGGTGGGTAACTGGGCACATAGTTGTCCATACCTAACAATATGCTTTTACATTTTCATTTTGGATTCCTCCTAGGCTTGTCAGTCAACTCTGCCAGTTCTTCCACGTCAATAATGTTCATAGCAGCTGAGGAAGATATCGGAATGCCAACATGTGCCTCTGTAGCAGTAATGTTCTTCACAGTTTCATTATTGGTTTCCACTCCATCAGACCCATGAGCATCAAATGAATGTTCTGAATCAGGGTTTACAGCACTGGCTTCAATTGTGCTATCGGGTATGTTCTTAGGGTCGGCACAGTCTTTGGTCGGGGTTTTAACCCTCTTTTTCCTAGAGTTCAACTTCTTCTGTGGGGGAACAGGCTTAACACTCCTATCTTTAGACTTGGCAGAGGCTAAGGTTTTTACAGTGAACATATCCCAAGTTTCTTGCTTCTTGGACAGTGTAGACTTAATCAATATCTTAACAAGACCAAAATGGAATAGACTTCCTCGAAAATCTTTGGCCTTTCGGACCTGTTTGAACATCTTCTTTAAACTTTTCAACAGAAAGAAAGGTATGTTCAGCAGATGATTACCTTTGAAGTGTAACAGGAGTCGGGCATGGCAGGGAAATATGATTGTATATCGTCCTTCACACGTGAGGTAACGTTGGAGGATGGCTAACAACTGAGCCCACTTTGGTTCTAACCATGACCGCGATGTCCCCTCTGACCACTGTGTTTCCCGGTACTATGGTTTCAAAAGCTGCGTGCAGATCTTTTTGTCAACAGGCTGATCCTTTGTCCATCTCTGACCAGTGGAGGGCAGTTGAATTGCTTCTGAAATAAATTTCTCCGTGACTTCGAACTCGAGCTCGCCCACTTTAGCGAACCCACTCTGAAAATGTAGAGCAAACTGAAGCGTAATTGCATCATTATATCCATCGAATTTCTTTAGAAACGGCTCCCATCCTGCTTTCTTAAAAATATCTCTGGTTGCCTCATACTCCGGAAGGGCCTCTAAGTCCGCATATGTCTCTGGTTCATGGCAATTTGCCACCATGGTTCCACTTGATATCACAAGGAAGTTCTAAAGGTGAGCAGCGAAATTTGGATGAGGGCGATGAAGGAAGAGAATATGATGAAGGAAGTAGTCGGGAGGAAAATCATAGGAGAACATTTGAATTGTCATGGGGATCGATAGGGTGTAGGAAAATGATGATAGTCGTACATGAGTGCAGAGTGTTATAATATACGAGTCATGTCGAACTCAACTCCGGTAATGTTGTGCATGTTCATGATATGAAATGTCGAGGTGGGTTGGTTCATTAGGTACAGGTCATGGGTATGATGAAACATTATGGAGTAAACAAGGCATTCTTAGTTCAAACTATTAATATGTAAATTAATACAGTAAATCAACATGAACTAAACATACCTGAGTTAAATTACCTATCCCCTTTGTTATGCAAGTCTTTCTGTAGAATTTTTCTTTTGAAGTCGAGTCTGGATCTAAAGGGCGCGAAAATTTGTAATTGCTCTTGTATTTCTGATGACCACTGTTGCTGATGAACTCTGTGCTGGTACTGACTGGTACTGATGAAACAATCAGGAATCTGCAGAGAAATTTGAACCAATAATATCCTGCTGAGAAAACCTTCCTATTTATAACAGCAAATTATCTGATGATGATCCCTGAACCTGGATTTTGTTCTGTCCTAAAAAAGATCAACTGAAATCATGTCTTCAACAGCTTCAAAGCTTTACCCATGGTACAATTTTGATTTGTGTGAATGGATGTTCTGGATTCGAACAAAAACAGAAATCATCAGATTACCGACCATTAATGAATGTCGTTAACCGATGTGAGATGACCCACCAGTGATGTCAATGTGCCTCAAGGTACCTACAACACATCCTAACAGGTACGAATAGAAGTGTTGGTGTCGAGTCACTTGTAGGATATATCAACCAAGAGACATTGGTGTATTCCCAGGGTTGTTAGCAAGGACATCTGCCATTGAGGCATGCACAGTCCAGGGTGCTAAATAATCTCTAATCTCAGCTCCAGATAAGGTGTTGATGTCGATGGAGTGAGATTTGTTGGAAGGTGGACCTTAACGTATTCCACATCATCCAACGCGAGTGCAGATAGAAATCTTGCAGACATAATTTTTTTGGAACAGTAATCACTTACTTGTGGATTTTATGAGCCTAAGTCAGTACATGCTCATTGCTTCCTCATGTTTGGAGAGTCTGAGGAAATGCTAAAAGAAGACTCTAAGGGAGTTTCTTTCCCAT
>JASDQU010223316.1:0-17649 GCA_032191745.1 Picea mariana | reverse complement strand
TGGTAGTGCCACTTTTTGAAACGGGTTTAAAACAACCACAAAATATGACCTCTAAAAAAAGAGAACTTTGAAGGGTTCTCATCAAGTAGGTAGCTACCTTATGAAAGGTATCTACAACTTTGCTATTTTTATTTTTGAATATTTAAAATGTCTTCAAATTAGTTTCAATATTATGAATCCACTCTCATTAGGTCAAGTTTTATTATTTTTGCATATATTCCAAATTGCATATTTTTCCAGTCTTTACATCACACATGTTTTTTTCTCCTCTTAGTGCAACACTTCTTAATTGATATTCTTTATATGACAAATCTACATTGATGGGCATTGAATTTGTTCTTCCTTTAGGGTTTCCTTTTATGATGAAGAATGAATTAGTTATATGTTTGGGTTTACAGTCTTTATTCCAATGAAACTTCCAAGCTACTGTTCTCAATGATTGGAAAATTTTAAAACCAATTATATATTTACACACCTTTTAACTATCTAGTGAACATAAGAATTTTGAGGTTCATATACATCAAATAAAAAACAATATAAATATAACACAAGAATAGTATGCTAACAATGAATTCCTACAATGTTGGTCAAAGAAAAAATTGTTCTTTGGAATCTAAGTAATTTTATAATATCTTTCCCTTATGAGTTTGTTTATTTTCAAAGGAAAGGTCCCATTATAACATGAATTTTCTATGTAACTAAAACCTCAAAATTGTTAAATGCTTATGTTTGTCTTCCTTGAATTATCTATGTCACTTGTATCATGACCCCATAGGATGTCTTCCCATATCTCACGATCATGCACCTCCTGAGGGCATGCGACACTGTGATGGTTATTACTTGGTTTCTTGGAAACACCAAGAATACATCATCCAAACTATGCCTATTAAACTATGCCTATTCACCTACATCATACCCGTACTCCATTCTAGGCTACATGGGAGTCACACTCCAATTTTGTGCAACTCACTTGTATAATTAGACAATCTTGTTAATAGCTTAACACTTAGTCATTTAAGAATACACCAAATAACATGTGAAACAAAGAGAACACTTGTGAAACAAACAAGAGACACACACCGAAATAGTGTGAGTGTCATAAGTCATGCCTAACACCTGGTTAAGTCTTATTATTGCAAAACAATTACAATATGAGCACTACCGACTCAGTTTACAACTTGGGCAGAGTCACTTGAATCACCTCATCTCACCAAGACACTCATACATAGATTCATCACACCAAGACTCTCTATCGTAACCACTTTCGCAACCTCTGTGGTGTGCCCTACCACAGACTTGTTGTCCATTCTCTATCAGATATTTCACCAATTTAACACAGAGTTTAGTTATGCCTCATAACATGCCTCCCATAGACCTGTGTTCAGACTTCCCCAAACTCTCCTTGTGCATCCCACCCTTGGTTACTTGTATTCCATCTTCGCAACTCCGCCTTAGTTCTGCCTTGCCTTAGAAATTTGTCTCAATTTCTTGACTTTCTCTCTAAGCCTTCTTTATCAATTCTCTTCCTTCCTTTGTTGTGTTCCCTTGTTATTATATGGAATCCAAACGTCACCTTCAAGAATCGTTCATCCTTTGAGTGTGTCATGACCTTCATGGACCAATGTGCCCTAATGAATTGACATGCCCCTTCACAGACCCAATGCGCCCAAACAAAACTGTGCACCCATTAACCATCGCATCTCTTGGACCAATGTACCCCATCCTTGGGTGTGCACCCTATGACTTGTGTTATTCCTTATCATGATTAATGTGAATCTTTGTGGGTGTGTGATAGGGTCATCCAACCTCTCCAACGCACCCATGATTCCAAGGGTAGGCACGTCCACTCCTTGGGTGCAAGCCCAAGTTTCCCTTTCCTTTCCCAAATACAACCCAAGTCTCCATCAACCATATCAATGAAAGTAAGGTGTGTTCCCCCTTGGAATCTCACATCACCATCGTGCACCCAAGGTACTCCTACCCACACCCACATGTATTCGTTTTCCAAACCGATTACATGCCCCTTGTGTTCTCTTGCCCGACTAGTGCCCGAGTATACCCAAGGAGTTTGTTCCCTCAATGGATTGTGCATGGCATTACATCCTCCCCCACTCTAGGTTGTTTCCATCCTCAACAACATCCGTCTATCTCCACGGTGCCTCTGCCCTATCTTTGAATCTCATCACTACTCAACAACTCTTGTCTCCTAGTATTGTCGTCAAGGAAAAATTCCCTTAGCAAGTTACATGAGTCTACAAAGTGTCACATCTCACTGACTTATTGATAGTTCCATCTTCCATCTCATTCTTCCATGCATTGAATCCCCTTGTGACTTTGGTCGATTGGGTAGCTAGTCCAATTGTCGTGCCTTTTTCTCAAGAACTCACATCTTCATGTTCAAACACTATTTTATGTCTGCAAAGTCATCACATTTGCAACTCCTCATTTCCTCCAATCTATCAATTCTCCCAACTTTGTTCCCAACAGAATTCCCCAAAGCACCTCCTCAAGGAACCCCAAAGGCATCACTGTCCCTCACCGAGATAGTGAGGAAATGCGGTAATGTCTAGTTTGAAGGTGAAGGAGGATAGTTGGTTGGGCCATCTTCCTCATCTCCAATCAGTCCCAATATGATCGACGAAGAGTCACCGTACTTTTTCATTATATAAATAAGAAATGATACACTTGAACCAATTCTTCCTTCATACTCCTTAACGAGTCATTCTAACTCAGGGTCATACAACCATTCACCATGCCCAAGTTCACTATAGGAGGAATCATCATTTTCCTTAGTTCTCCTCTATGAAGGTTGTTTCTGTTGAATTTTCACTATGCTAGGCTCAAGCATGAGGTTCATTTCAATTTTATCATTTACTTGAACCATAAACAAATGCAGCTACACCATTCACAATTGCAGCAATAACCAAGATCACAAGAAGAAATACCATGCACAAGAACACAAAAAATATCCTGGGAAACCCTTCTCGACAAGGGAAGAAAACCCAAAAACTCTTTGCTATATTCTCAAGAGAAAGACCTCCCACACCATAGACTTACAACACAAAAGGGTGCTCTCAAAAACCAAGGAGCTAGTGCCCAAAAGAGGTGTGCACTTCAGCCCTAGAAGATGTACTTGCTGAAATTACGAAATTACATGTGATTTTTGTGTTTCCTCAATGGGGAAATCATCTTTATTTATACTAGACTAGAAATATCAAAAGTGGTGTCTATTGGCACAACAAGACCGACCTTAATAACTCATAATATAATTAATAATTACAATATTAATTATCTTTTACATTAATTATCTTTCAGTTTATGGTGGGGACGACTTGTACCCTTTACATCACAATTAGGGTTACATGTAAATATTAGTCTTAGAAAATATAGCAAGGGATCTCACACACCTACTAGTGCTCAGCCACTAGGGCCACGTCCACCTATGCTCAGCCACAAGGACGTCCTACTCAACAAATATCTATCTCACTGAGTCTCACAGGAGAATCATCTCGAGTACCACATCGTCTCAACTCTCTACACAGAGGAGAACGATACACCCATCACATGGGAACATTCACCCCTCACAAGGGTACACATCGTTTCATCTCAAACGACACACCCATCTCATGGGAATTCTCACCCCACACAGGGGCACATACATCGACACACACATCTCATGGGAATCCTTACCCCACACAAGGGCACACAACATTCCATCTCAGTCTCAGAGAGGAACGACACACCCATCTCATGGGCACACCCAACTCATGGGCTCTCTCATAGGCCAAATCACTCAGTCTGTGTCCTGGAGGATGTATCACGAAGATGTAAACATCAACAGTTTTATCTCCCTCACATCCTCTTGGTCCACGGATGGTCTTTGCTCATGTTCAACGAACTAGTCCAACATACTCATCTCTGTGATTTCCTCTAATCTTTGTTATGATTCATCAAACTTCAAACAAAAATAAGCCAAACCATCCACTTTCTTAGCCAAATATTCAACTATGTCTTCAACATTGGCAAGCCTTTGTTCCATCAACCCAAGTCTCCTTTCATTCTCTATGTTAGTTTGTCCAACCATCACCCCACATTGTCCAAGTCGACCCCCACAAGGCTATCTACTCTACTCTAACTATCCGCAACAACCATCTGCAAGGAGGACATCTGCATACCCCTTTCCTTTATCCTTATGGCCAAAATCAAACATGGAGTATGTCTTGAGAAAATGGCCAAACTGTTCATGTGAGGAATAGGTGTTTCTTTTTCCTTCCCTGTGAACTCCTATCCAAACACAAATTCAAAATCATCCATAGGAAAAATGGTGAAACTCATCCTTCTACACCAGTCACTGAGTTTCAATGAGACATCCTTGGCTACACCAACGAGCCTCTCTACGCCTATGTTTACTGTCTTAAAGGTTGTGTGTGTTGGTTCAAGTTGCAGCCCAATCCTTCGCACCATATCCTCCCTCAAGAAGTTATGAGTCACCCCACTGTCCACCATGGTTGTCACTAACTTCCTGTTGAGTTCAACTTGCACATAGCAAAGTTTTATCTCATATTTCTCTTTGCTCTATGTGTATTCACCTTCCATGACATCCTTCCATGATAGCGTTAAATACCTACAAGACCCCAACATATGGGTTTTTTTCCTTCTCTGAAGCATTTGACTTTTGTTTCAAGGGACAATTCTTCACATAATGTTTCTTGGCACAAATCCAACAAGAAATCAACTTCTTATCTTTTGTTGCATCTATTTGCTTGGCATTATCATCACTGCCCTTGGATGTCTTTGTCTTTCCTTTGTCCTTTCTCTTACCTTCCCTTGTTGTTGCTTCTCACCTTAGGTGTCCTCATTGATCCTAGGACCTATCTTGGGTTCACCCCTAAAGTCCAACAATTTATATGTCATGGATATGGTTGTCACATGATTTTTCATGTTCTGGCATCGCAAATCACTTTGCACCCATGGTTGTGGACCATTCATGAAGTGGAACATTTTTTCTTCTTATGACATGTCTTTGATATCCAACATGAGCCTAGTGAAATCCTTGATGCAGTCTTGGATCTTAACAATGTGCTTGAGAGCCAACAACTGATTTATTGTGATCCACGCTTGGTTTCCTAGGCCAAACTATGTCTTCAAGGCTACCTTCATCTGTGCCCTATTTTCAATCTTCTCAAGGGTTCTCGAAGATGCCAAGTCTTCCACCCAATTCCTCCATCAGATCCTAGCAGTCCCTGTGAAGAACATTGCAACAACATTCACCTTATCTTTTTTTGAAGTTCTGTTCAACTGCTCCACGTAATTCTCAATGTCCTAACAAAAGTTTCAAAGAAAAATAGCATTGTGATTATCATCATATGGCTCATGTTCCTTTATCTTGATTCTCATCAGCATGAAAATAAAGCTCTATCTATCTATGAAAATAAATCTTTGATGGTGTCATCCTAATCCTTCAACTTCTGTGTGACCGAGACAAGAGAATCCTCTATTGCATTGATTCTATCATTAATGTCGTCGATCAAGGTGCAAGTAATCAAGTTTGTGGTTACCTGACACTCCTAGACGACTTCATTAAACCCATGCTTCATCTTTCCTATCCTAGTCATGTTCAACCTTCTCACCATGTTAATACATTGTATCCATCATCCGCTCAAGAGTCCTTTCCAAGATAATGAGTCAATCCTTCATTTTTCCTGTCTTGGGCTCCTTCTTAGTGTTACTTCCATCTGCATGTGACCTATCCATGGATGGCCCTCCATGTATCTGTACTCTACTACAAAGGGTTCATTCAAGGCACCCAAGAATTCGTCTCAAGACTTCTTCAAAATTCTACAATGAGTTCTATGATGAACGCTTCTCGGATCAGGCTTGCACCAAGTTTTGTGACAAGTCTTGCGTCAGTCCACCTTGCCCAAGTTCTCGGTTCACCCTAAGAACTCTGTGCCTGGTCTGCTCAAGGAGTGCGCACAGGTCTATTGACAACTCATGGCTTCATTTACAACTTGACACTTCACTTCCATTGCAAACCAAACCACTAAGTTTGTTTCTAGTCTGTCTCTCCGATAAGTCAGTCCACTTGTCCGAACCTTCGCCAATCCCATGCCCAAAGTTTCTTCTAAGTTTTCTCTAATACCACTTGTCATGACGCCACATGAGGCCTGCTCAGATATTGTGATCGTGCACCTCTTGAGAGTGTGTGACACCGCGATGATTGTTACTTGACTGGTTGGTAACACTAAGAATACTTCATCTGGACTATGCCTCTTCACCTAGAGCACACCCATACTCTGTTATAGGCTACAGGGGAGTCACACTCTAACTCTATTCAAATCACTTGTATACTTAGGAAATCTTGCTAACAACTTAACACTTAGTCATTTAATCATACATCCAAGAACATGTGAAACCAAGAGAACACTTGCGAAAAAAAACAAGAGATACACACATAAATAGTGTGGGTGGCATAAGACATGCCTAACACCTGATTAAGTCTTATTATTGTGAAAAATTTACAATATGAGAACTATCGGCTTGGTTACAACTTGGGCAGAGTCACACGACTCGCCTCACCTCACCAAGAAACTCATACATAGATTCATCACATCAAGACTCTCTATTGCAACCACTTTCACAACCTTTGTGGTGTGCCCTAGACGTGAGCCCCACCACAGGTTTGTTGTCACTTTGTTGGCGGGCGAAAATGACCATTCGTCAACTGGGAGAGTGGAACCGGTCCGGGGTTGTCTAAATAACCCAAGCCATTTAGAATGGACCACCCTGACGAGTTTAACGGCTCCGTTGGCCGCTCTAAGGTCTCTTAAGAAAACCAAAGAGAAAAACTGATCTGAGCTAAGTAATCTAACTAAACTAAAACAAGAAAACTAACTATAACTAAATACAAGAAACTAACTAAAATAAAGGAAACTAGAAACTAATAAAACAAAGAAAAGGAACTAATATACTAAATGTAAACTATTCTAACTATTCTATCTGCAAACTACTAATTACTATCATAATAACTCAAATCAACTATCTAATTATCAGTTATGATATTCCCTATTCACAAATGTACACTATGAACACCCTACAGATTTAATTAAAACCTGCAAAATTCATGTGTTCGTTGCCTTAAGACAGCCAAGAACTTCTTTTTTGACTTTTATATTTTATGAAAAAGAAATAAAAACTACTGAAATTAAACGATCTAATATATTTACTGAAATTACACAATCTAATATAAATCTAATTAAGATTACATCTAGATTAAACTACTTAATGAAAACAGTAAACAACTAACTAATTGACCTGGAAACGCTCCAAGTTTGCCCTGTGTATGATGACTTCTTAAGCTGGTTGGAGGAAGAAATTCACACCGTTTAATCCCAAAAGCTTCTCGCAAACGATCAGCTATGCTGCCTCTTGAAGTATGTTACAGGACAAACAAGACATAAAAGAAAATCATAACAATCTTATGATTACAAATCCCTGCAATAAGGGAAACCTATTATGCAGAAAACTTATATGTAACAATTCAATCTATGAAGAAGACAAAGCTATCATTCACAAACTGAACTAACAATTGTTATGTCTTTTATCTATTTGGAAGAAACAAGATATGGATAACAGTAATAAAATTATATCATTTGCATTTGATCTAGATAGCTAAAGTAGTCATAAACCATAAGCAAAGTGATATACAAAACTTGAAACAAAGTGTTGATATATTGAAAAGCAAAAGCTATGACAAAACATCAATTCTGCTCCAGTTCGTATCAGAACTCCATATCCTTGTTCTCCCACAACTAAGGATGAACATTATTACAAAAACCATAGGTTTATATAGGTCTCTCACAAGGTAAAACATCCTTGTGAATAATAGCAAATAGTTTTACACAATCTGGGAATAATCCCAAAATCCCTTAAACTAAGTAACTAAAAATGCAGGTGAAATCCTTAAGATATCCTCATATCTATTACCAATTCAAATTTTCCTGGAACATAACACAAAGATCAAATTAGAAGGATATTTTATTAGGAAAACAATAAAAATTGACTTTACAGACTTAGCTACAGAATCATCTGATTCTGTAGCTAGTCAAAAGTAGCAAACAGGACCAGATCTCAATCAAATAAATCTTAAAAGAAATCAAATCCAATTTAATTTTCTTTTCATCATCAAAACAAATTACTAATAATTCAAGAGAAATTTCTATATCAAAATAAATGTACTCGAAACAGAGTAAGGAATGCTCTATTTTTAGTCACCATAAAACATGGTCAAACTTTTGACAGGCCTGTTTTGTATCAAACAAAATCAAGCACTAATTCGAATCACATGAGATACGATATAATCATAATCAACAACCATAATCGACCAGAATAGTAATCAAATACAATCAGAATCGAAATCATAATTATAATCGATATCAATTGAAGAGATTTGTTACAGCTATAGCAATACACATAATCGTTTCAACCAACAGTAAAGATAGGCGAGCTGTAGATTTTGCATAAGATTCATTCTATTGTAATCAAATATGAGAAAGGATGTCACGATGTACTCAAAACGAAATATGCGTAACAATAATGACCAAAAATCACCATCGATTTCAATTGTTGGGCGTGACAACAGTATCGATAACCATAAACTGGACAACAATCGAACAGAATCGGGACTGATCCAATTATAGAACAATTCATCATCCTGTGCATAATCATTCATAACTGAATATCGATGGTTATTCCAATTCAAAAGATAACAGGGTCGTTTTAATCAACGGGCCATAGCAAAATGATTGGCTAGACTTCACATAACTGTTACGATTTGTATCAATTCATGCTATAAAACAAAACTCTTTTTTTTTAAATCCACATCGTATCCGGATTGGTCAAAATCATACTCAGATATCATTGTAACAGAACAACCATCGTTTATGTGCATCATAATCAATTCGAATCAGGAAGATAGATCATGTTTCAAAATTTGAAATGTAAAACGACTTTCCTATAATAGATGCAACAGAGCACTCAATCGTAACTAATTTTAAACAATCAAATCGAGAATATGATTACTAGAATCAAAACCAAATCCAACTAAAACTTAAACGATAACAAAAATTTGATTTAAAAAATCAAATCATATACAACAGTGCATGTTTATGTAACAGAGAAGGTCAATAATGCACACAGAGTTTATGAATGCGCCATATAAATGAGTGGAAATTATACCAGCGAGATTGTTGAGGCTATGCCAATTTGGAATTGATGATTGTTGTAGCCGACTCGACATTTTTGAACAGTATTGAACCAGTGGTTCGTTGCTTCTTATCAGAGGGTTCCACCTTTGCATTTTGACCAGTGAGCTTTGCCACTTGGTCTTCCAACTCATGGATTCTAGATTACAACCTTGGTACATCCAAGTAGTATCTCTCCAACCATAACCCACATTGATCGCACGGTGGAACAACAGGTTGAGCAGAAGGGGTTTTCGATGATTCACCGAGGGTTCCACGAGGTAGTTCAATGCCAGGAAAATTAGGATCAACCCGCAGGCAAGGTGGTAAATTCTTGACAAAGTCATAAGGAGGTTTGTCACACAAGCCTTCTGAGTAAGGATACTCATTTGCGAGAAAACGTTCAATCTCTGAATCAGAGTCCTCGCTAACCACGATAGGTTCTGAGTTGGCAGGGGTTTTAGGTTTATTTCTCTCCAAGCGAGAGATTAAACGAGAGTTTTTCTTTCCTTTGGCATTAGCATTAGATTTAGCTTTAGGTCGATTGACTGTAGGCTTAGCAATTTCGACCTGTTTGGTCACAGACATGGGCAAGCTCGTAGGTGGGTCAGGTAGAGGTTTGGGTAACAAAACACTGTAGGGCACAGGGGTAGGCTTTCTCTCGGTCACCATAGGCTTATCAACCTGTGGTGGGTTTGACTCTTCAAAGCCATTACGACTGAGAAAATCACCCCAACTGTCACGACGTAACCCTAACTCATAGACCATAATTATTTTAATTAACCCCAAATGGAAGAGACTAGTGTCGGCCTGGCTGCGCTTGTACCTCTTCGCCATCTTAAACAGACTTCTATGAAGGTAGTGAGGTACATTGAGTTCAAAACCCATAAAAACCATCAATAGACGAAGGTGAAACAAGAAAACGAACCCGTACCTGCCCTCGCAAGTGACGAATTGCTTGATTATCATGAGCAGGTCGTGCCAGCGCTGTTAAAACAATTTTGCAGGCCACCCTTTGTCGCAGGGTTTCACAATTTGAGATTGGAAAAGTAATGTCCACGGGACATCTTCCAATTTACAATTTTTAGACCACTTATGTCCTGTAGCAGGCAGGGTGATTGCCGAGCTGAGAAATTGCTCATTAATCTCCAGTTGCACATCTCCAATTTTGGCTCGGCAGCCATCGAATGACAACGCAAATTGCCGAGCCACGATAGGGTTATAGCCATCGAATTTCCTTATGAACGGGAGCCACCCAAATTTTTCCAGGTCTCTATAAGCGCCATCAAACATCAGCAGTGCTTGGCACCTGTTGGGCTCGACCCTTACGACAGGAGCCATGGCTTCTGTGCATGGTAGGGTTTGGTTCAAACGAAACAATTCCCAGGGTCAAAAAACGATAGGTCTTAACAGCTTCAGCGCTCAAAGAGGCGAGGAATCAATGTAATGCGTGTGAAGGTGGTGGGATTATCACCACCATGCAGTGTATTAATGACTAGGTACCGCACTGTTCCATCAGTAATCAACACATTAATCGACCACCCCAAATTGGTGTACAACCATATCAACGTGCCATCCATCAAATGTAGAACCAACACCATATGTTATATTCATGTGCCAAGTGTACAGTTTAATCCAACATGAAATCCAACATTAACCAACGATCCATCGTATCAATCAAACGTTTCAAACCAATGTTAATCCAATCGTGCCAATGTATAGTTTGAATTATGATCGTTCAATGTAAAATCAAACTCACAAAACAATACACCAAGCATCGATTCAAAGCATAAAATTGAAATCCAAAAGATTAATCAATGCACCTTTGTGAAACTCAAACCATCGTCATTTCATATCAAATCAAACTTACAACATTACCAATGCATTTGTTGCACAATCAAATGTTTATATTTCAAAGTTTTTAGAACCTTGCAACCAAAAATCTCATATAATCAATAAGTCAAGAGCTCAGAGCAATAAGGATCAAAGCATATAAGACCGAAATCAATCATGACCTTTATTGAATCAAATGTAACCAGTAAATCTTCATGCTCAATGGCTTATTAATCAGATAGATACAAATGCACAATCAAGGTAAGAGCAGGCCAAAGGACATAAGCTTGAACGAATCTTTTGCAGTCATGTGATAAACCAATGGTCAAGTGTCTTTCAGAAAAATCCATAAAAGACGACGACAGTCCAAACAACGAAAGAGGTGTTTTCTAACTTTTAGTTGTGAAAACTGAATCGAAACCAAATTACAATTGTCGCAAAAATGAAACAAATAACTAGTTGCACAATGCGACGATGATTTGTCGTTTATAAGACAAGAGGTGTAGGCAGCTTTTTTTTAAGAGAAATTAAAAAAAATGAATTGGCTGCCAACACACTTCTATGTCGCAAACTTCACTAAGTTAACACAGACTTTGGTTCTAACTCATAGAATACCTCCCATAGACCTACGTTCATACTTCCCCAAGCTCTCCTTGTGCGCCCCACCCTTGGCTACTTGTCTTCCATCTTTGCAACTCTACCTCATTTCTATCTTGCCTCATATATTTTCCTCAGTTGCTTAACTTTTTCTCTATGCCTTCTTGCTCAATTCTCATCCTTGGTTGAGTTCCCTTGTTCTTATATGGACTCCAATTGTCACCTTCACAAATCATCACACCCTTTGGGTGATTCGCACCCCTTCACGAACCAGTATTCCCAAATGAACTGACATGCCCCTTTGCAGACCCAATGCACCCAAACAAACCTGTGCACCCATCAACCATCGCATCTCTTAGATCGACACGCCCCATCCTTGGGAACACATCCCTTGTCTTGTGTCTCATGCTCTTCCTTGTGTAGATCGATATGACTCTTTGTGGGTGTGCCGATGGGGTCATCCAACCTCACCAATGCAGCCATGTTTCCAAGGGAAGGCAGGTCTACTCCTTGGGCATACACCCAAGTCATCTCATCCTTTCCCAAACAAAACCCAAGTCTCCATCAACTGCCACAAGGAAAGTAAGGTGTGTGCCCTCTTGGTGCCACATGTCACCATCGTGTGCCTAAGGTGCTCCTACCCACACCCACATGTCTTTGTTTTCCCAACTGATCACATGGCCTTTCTATTCTCTTTCCCAATTCATCCCCAAGTTTTCCCAAGGAGTGTGTGCGCTCGATAGGTGTCATAGGAGGCCTTACAACTTGGTTAATAATGGGTAATTTGTTCATATGTTATTCTTGCCAAATTGGATAAAAATAAGAACAATAGAAGGATCAAATCACGGGAAGAACACATAAAAAGTGTAGTATGTCTTTCATTAGCACTTTTGATTTATGAAATTCATGCCATAAATTTCATAAATTTCATAAATCTTCAATATGAAGACACTTAGATTTATGTCATGAATTTTATAGATCAATTAAATATTCAATATGGAAGTGTGGAAAAACACACTATGCATTGATATGTCACCACGTCTTGGGGAATATGGATAGGTATATTTTGATCATTAAAATAAACGAAATCAAACATATGTAGAAATGGATTTTTCTCAAGCTAAGGGAAATTAATGCAAAATGGGAAATGATCTGCACTTCTATATGCAAAATTTAAAATGCAACAATAGAATAGACTGACACATAAGAATAAAATGTTGCACAATAAAAAACACATAGAGAATGAAAGAGAACAATATTAGAAGTGAGAAGAAGTGACCATTTATTGTATTTAAGCAAGAAGACACCCTTTTTATCAGACTGGGCGATTTTCGCTTTACAACAACAACAAGAGACTTGCTGCTTTATTTATGACTGAAAAGCATTGTTTTGTTTTTTTTATTTTAGTTAACCGCCTAATTGAAAAATCATGCTAATTATTTATTAGGAACTACCCTGCTCAATTGGACTAGCGAGGGAAGTTACAGTAGAAACTACTATGCGAAGGGAGATGGACAACCTCTTTGGTGACCCAATTTCTCCAATGATTTCTTGAACTATGTCAAGATCATATCTGAGTGGGCACAATTGATGATAGTTTCCTATGAATCAATGCTTTTCCCACAAGAGCCATACATGAGCTTCTGGGTGAAAGAACAATGGCGTATGAATTTTATGAGGCCTTTGTTTTGCACGCTCTTGTGTAGTTGGTAATGCAGTGGCTAAGTGAAGATGGAACTGAGTGAAAGTGTGGGTATAACATTATTCTAAGTGTTGTTCTTTTTTTTTATGTCCAGACCCCACTCAGTAATAATCAACCATCACTTCATTATTTGTGTCAATGTTTCCCTTAAATACAAGCTCCTTGGAATAACAACGGGTGTGTCCAATACACCACGTCTGACTAACTGCTCTAACTAAGAAGGGATGCCTCTGCATATGATTTTTCCCTGCTATACTGCATTTGTAAGAATTTTGTTTGGCTCAAGATTTCTCAATAATCTGTTTGGAAAAACAGGAACTACCAGGAAAAGTGTTATAATATGATGGCACTTGTGTTGGAGTACATAACCTACCGTTGGAGATTACTGGAACAAAATCTTGTTTTGGAATAAGAAATATTGGAGATGCACAAAGCGAAGATGAAGGTGGAGTAGAAGAGGCTTTCAAAATGAGATCAATGGTGTGCTCAATAGAGTAAGATGGGGGCAATCTCGTGGGTTGGGGAAAGGAATTGGCAACTTCTAGGAGTGGGGAAGCCAAGTCCCGAGGTGTTGGGTTGTTGACATGGTCTAGTTTAATGGACCGAACCAAACACAAGGAAACATATTTGTTCATATTTACTTGCTTAATGACTACTTATCCATTCAGAGGTTGTGTGGAGTGAGGGGTAGAGGAGGTGAGAACATAGGTGGGCCCCTCATGTTGCATGTGGTATTTATGAAATTTACCATGGTAAACAACGTTTTCGGGCATGTTGGTAGGGGAGTCTAAGTAACAGATCATCACAATATAAAGGAGAAACATCACACACCATAATATCCCGGAAATGGCCAATAACGAAGGTCAACACATAACACAGGGAGACAGTGAGGTGTGGGCCTTCCTTTTGTACCCATCTGAGTTGATATGGTTCGGGGTGTGGAGTAGTTGGGAGTTGTAGCCAGTGGACCAAATCCTAGGAAATGAGGTTATTTTGGCTTCCATTATCTAGGACGAGAGTAGCCAATTCGTGCTTAATTTGACAATTGTGGGTAAACAGGGGCACGGGAGAGGTGTTGTTTTCATTGGTGGTCATCATAATTAGAGATGGGTCAACTTTTGTAGGATTTTTGAGAGAAATGACTTCAAGAGGATCAAGGGAATCAGGTTGAACGACCTCTGCAAAAATATTTTTGTTGGAGTGAAGGTTTTGAAGTGCTCGACAGTCAGCAGAAGCATGCAAGTTCATCTCGTGGAAGGTACACAGGGGCATCGTTCGAGGTGTGGAGGTGGAAGTAGGGGTAACTTGAGAAGGGCCAATAATAGAAGGGTTATATCCGGGTTGTGTGAGTGGATTTGAGGAGCCACTTTATGCTCGATGTCCAAGGCCCTAAGAAAGGCCTTGTCTAAGGAAGAACTCTCAAACAAATCAACTTCATGGCATATGCTTAGTAATAATCCATAATTGAACTTGACAATCAACACCTCTTCCAGATCGATGATGTGGATTTGGATGCACAATTTGCAGAAGATGTCGATGTATCCTTGTATGGATTGATTGGTCAGTTGTTGGAGCTGTAACCATCTGGCAAGGAGGTTCCAGCGATATCTTGGTGGGTAAAATCACTATTTGAGAGCCTCGAAAAATCCATTCCACATCCTAATGTGTGATATTTGTGTCTCAATCGGGGTGCATATGTCCATGACCCATGAATAATTCTCCAGTTGAGTGTCCCACCATGTCTGTGTAATTCCCTTGAGTTGCAGACCAACGATCTGAAGTATCATGTCTTATGTCATCTTAAGACATGTACGGAAGTATGTGGAAAGACTGCAAAGCCAAGAGTCAACATTCTCTCCATTCATTTGGCCTGCAAACTTCAGTAATTGGAAGCGTGTATCGAGCTGCATGGGTGTCGGAGCTCGACGTTGTTATAGACGGAGTAGCTCCTGGAGAGCCATCTTTAAATCCTGAATTGGAGCTGTGGCAGTGGATGTGGAATCCTCTGTAGATGACTCTCTTCGTGGTGACATAATTTTCATTCACCATGAATGTCGATCTGTCACTGGATGTTGGAGAGTGGTGAAAGATGAACATGTTGGAAGCCTTGAGGAGGGAACACTGGAAGTCCTTAGAAGGATGTCCGGATTTGAGATTTTTTTCTTTTGATGGCCTCTCTTCTGAATTACATGGTTGAGCAGAAGCTAGATTGGATCCAGGGTCTAATACCAATTGATCTGCAATTCTATATGAAAAATTTAAAATGAAACAACAAAATAGATTGGCACATAAGAATAAAACATTGCACAATACAAAATACACATAGAATGAAAGGGAACAATACTAGAAGTGAGAAGAAGTGACCATTCATTGTATTTCAAGAAGAAGACACCCTTTTTATCAGACTGGGCGATTTTTTCTTTACAACAACAACAAGAGACTTGTTGCTTTATTTCCGACTAACAAGGGTTGTTTCGCTTTTTATTTTAGTTAACTGTCTAATGGAAAAATCATGCTAATAATTTATTAGGAACTGTCTTGCCCAGTTGGACTGGCGAGGGCAGTTTACAATAGAAACTACTATGTGAAGGGAGATGGGTGCCCTCTTTGGTGGCCCAGGAAATTGGTTCTAGAAGAGCGGCCCTTGGAGATGTAAATGTGTATCAAAAATTCCGAAATCAATTTAAACTTGTAGCAAATCAGAGCAAGAGGAGGCACCTGTAAATATACCATCGATTCTCAATGTCAAACTTGAAATTATCAATTAAATCATAATCTACCTGTTTAGAATTGAGTATTAGGTCTGTTTCTATTGCTGGTATGCATCCTCTCCTTCCGTTCGAATATTCAAACTTTGTATATACACATCCTCCCCTTCCATCATATTTGAGTGGTTAACTCTGTATAATTTGAGTGCCCTAGGGGTTGATTTCTAGATTCACAAATACAATTTAAACAACAAAAAATTGTGATTTCATGCATATTTATATTGTGATTTGAATTTGTGACCTCTTATGAGGAAACAAATGTTCTTAACCATTAGACCCATATAATCTATTTTTAAAATCACAACCAAACCAAACACCAAATTAGTTTATAATAAACTAAACTAATAAATAATTATTTTTAATTTTAACAAAAATTAATAACAAAAGGAAAAATATTACAAAATTTAAAGTCACGAAAACCACACAAGTATAATAAAAACCATATTGAATACTTTGCTTGGCCTTCACGGAAGAAAAAGCACACCATTTGGATGGATGGGATGCATGTATGGTTGCTAGTTCAATAGATTTAATCACATCATACTATTGTTCCATTATCATATCAATCATTTGTGTTGACGTGAAGGGGAATGCAATCGCAAAATGAATGATTGCTCTTCATGGGAAGCTTCCGCTTATGTGTTTATTATTGTTTTTTAGCACTTGTCTTTGGATATGCAGCACTATCATGCTTATAAAATTTAAAAAATTTAAGAAGATTAAAATTTTATAATATAAATTAAATAATTGTTTTTAAACATTAAAATTATTATTTTGTATATATTAATAATAATAAAAACTTTCTCAATTTTAAAATAGAATATATATTTTTATATTTATAAAATGTACACTTTTCCATTGAAATTATATGTTATTTTTTCATATAAAATAAACATATATGTTATATTAAAATATCTCTATAATATAAAATTATAAGCAAAAAGTTAAAAATAAAGGTAAATATAAATACTGACTACAACGAGAATTTGGATATGATGCCCAATATTAAATTTAAAACTAAAATTTGGATATGATGCCCAATACTTTGTTTTAAGATTTTATGGAATTAAAAGTAATCCTACTTTTATTTTAAGATTTTATGGAATCTTTTTCTGGTAAAGAGTTTTAAGTAGTTTTCAAGAATTTGTATTAAAGGTAAATATTGACCACAACGAGAGTTGTATATAATGCCATACGTATACTCTCCAATATTAAAAGTAATCATACTTTATTTTAAGATTTTATGGAATCTTTTCTTGTAAAGTGTTTTAAGTAGTTTTCAATATAAATTTCATGATGTATTAAAGAGTAAAGACTTTTTAAACACTGGAGGGAGTAGGTTAATTAAGGAGTAATTTTTTTTTTTCAGAGTTTTGTTTTTTAGATAAAAATGGAGTTTGAATTTAGTTAGATTCAATCTAGTTTTTCAGGAATAGTTTGATTTTGGCATGAATGAATCGATCAAAATTTTATGTATTTCAAAATTTTTCATCAAAAATTTTGTCCC
>JASDQU010223315.1:0-17649 GCA_032191745.1 Picea mariana | reverse complement strand
TGCTCATATGTATGATAATGTAAAGAATGTAAATATTATTTATCATATAAAGAAGAAGATATTTTTACCCTCTATGGGTTTCCTCAAGAAATATCTGTCTCTGTGTATCTCATATGCGTGACTGATGCTGAATGTGCTATTACTTATTTCCCTGCATTATTGTGATTGTCATTGAGTGCTTTGTAAAGAGTTTAAAATAAGCATAATTGTTTAAGCACAGTAACAATTGATTCACCCCCCGCCCCCCCTCTCAGTTGTCCAACAACATCTAATAATTTAATCACTACACCATTCAACTTAGAGTGATGTATGAAGAACATGGATGATTTTAAGGATGAAAATTTATTTTAAAATCTAGAAACTTTAGCGAATCTTACTAATCCTTCATATGCCAACTATAAATGTTTGGCGATATTTTTGTAAAAAATATTCAAATTTCTATGGATTTTATGTATTTTGTATAAAATTTTGGCGATTTTTAAGGTAAAATAACTTTATCCTATAAAATTTAGGCGAATCATTTTTAGAATGATGAATATTGTTTTGGGAAAAACCATGGAAAATTAGCCCATGAAAGAAATTTAGCCCCTAAAATCATCCTTGAGAAGAATCAAAGTTGGTCACCAAGCTCATTGTAGAGTTGATCATGACAATTCAAAAGGAGCTTGAGATGTTTAACATTCATACTATAGAAGATTCCTATTGTAAAGATAAATTAGAAACGCTTTGAATAATTGGAGGAAGACCACTGACATTGATGACATTATATAGGAAAAATGAAAATTGTTGCAAAAGATGACATTCTAAAGAAGCCATTTAGTGGGACTATACAATAGAAAAATGATTTCAAAATTCTAATGGAAGGACAATGTGTTGCATCAAATAATAATAATACATCTTTCTTAATTATTGCAAACACATAATGCATCTAAAGGGAGATTGTTGGAGACTACATTAAAAGATGAACTATAAATCTATATAGATATAAAATTAAGACAAAACATAATAGTACATGATTATATAATAGAAGGAATTTCCTTATAGTCAGTGTTCCATCCTATTTACGTGAAGTTCATTAAATTGTTTTTCATTAAGATCCACATAAATAAGGAGCATGCCAATGTAAATTTTGGTACTAGTAACTAGCAATATTTCATCTCAAAAATGATAGTGAGTAGGCATGATCTACCTACAATTCTACATCATGAAACCTACTCCTCGGTTGGCTAAACAAGCACAAGGATTTATGTGTTTAACAAAAATGCAAGGTTGATTTTCCCTTCTCAATCAATTTCATTTTCAAAATAGAGTTCAACTATGTTTCATTGGGTGCATGTGGTGTCATTTTTGTCAATCCATACCTATAGGTTTGAGTTGTTATCTATTGATGGTGCAACGACTAGTATTCATTAATCAAATATGGCCAAGATTATTCAACGATATTTTATAAATATTTAATTCCCTTAGAGTTGGTTTATGTAACTGAAGCTTAGAGATTGAACAAAGCCTAAGGATGGTTTATATCACTTGTTTCATGATCAAAGAAGGAAGAACTAGTTGCACTTTTTAATTGGTCCCAAAAATTCAAAGACTTGTTGCCTGCAATGGTTTCAACATGAAATAGTAGTTAGATGAGTAGAAGTAGTTGGACAAGCTATTATAATGTTATATTTTAATTTATTTCAAGAACATGCCAATGGGATGCCTCCAAGCCATTCAATGGAACATGGGATTGACCTATATTAGGTAGTTGTTATGTCAAATAAGGTGTTGTATGAGACTTCATTGTTAAAAAATGAAGAGATCAAAATGTAGATTTAGGATTTGTTGAATAAATAACACATTCATCCTAAACCATCATTTTGTAAATTTTTCATTGTTTTAGTATCAAAGACAAATTACACATGGAAAATGTTCATGCACTATTAACTTCTTAATTTTTGAATCACCATTAAAGATTAGTATCTATTGTAACATATTGATATAGTAATCCTAATATGATATATGTATAATAAAATGTAGATATAAATAATAGAGTAGTTTAATAGTGAATTTACAAAGATGATATCTTATTAGAATCACAACATTAATCTTATCTATGAGCTTCAATTAAATTGATATAAAATTGATGTCAAATATCTTCTCCTCTACCTTTTAGTCTTATCCATTTATGTTGGACTTTATTTTTCTATCACCTACCTTGATTTACATAAAAGTAGTTTTTATTATGAATAACCTTGATTTACATAAAAGTAGTTTTTATTATGAATAACAAAACATATTCATACAAATAAAATTGCACAAATCTCTGTAAAAACATACTCATAATATTAAAAACCATTTAACTTATCTAAGTAGGAACATGACAAGCCCAAGAGACTCAAGAAACATCAAATATGTGCAATTGCATATCCATTAGGTTTTTTATAAAGTAAATTTTAGTTGATATATTTTATTTTAAATATATGTTGAATATTATTATTTTTAAATTTATTTGAATTTTAATTTTAATATAATATTTAATTTTGAAATTGTTTATGACTTATTTATTGGTTTAATATATATGTAGTGGTAATGAAAATATATAATTAAAATTTTAGTTATCAAATGTATATGAAATATATAAAATTTATTGAAATTCATTTAAATAGTTAATATAATAAATTGAAATACAATATATAACAGTAATATTGATGAAAACAACATAAGTTCAAGATTTTGATCATGATATATAATTTACAAAATTTTATAATTTTCTCCAAAATTTTATAATTTACAAAATTTTATAATCTTCTCCAAAGACTTTGGAGAAAAAGATAAAGTTCATTACACCAAAATTCATCATAAACCCAACTATCTGCACTTCCCTGTAAATCTTCAAAATTTTGCAATCTTTCATAAACTTCACTTATATCTATCATAGATGTTGTTACAACTTCTATATTTGAATTTGCTTTCCTAATGTTATCTAAATTGGCCAATACCATTGGACAATTATATATTCTTATTTTCTGAAGTGTTTTGAGCTTCATATAACTCATTGACATCATTTTTAATACTGGACATTTCATCAGAGTAAATATTTTAAGAAAAGGCATTGCACTTTCCTCCACTATTGGCAACTCCTCTAATACCTCCAACTCAACAAGTGATAGTATCTCCAAGGAAGGAAATGCACCTTTTTCACTAAATTCTTTGGGATACGTTTTTAACTTCAGACAACAACGCACTATATCCAATTGTCTTAAGCTCTTAAGCATATGCAGTGGAGGAAGTGCCTCTAACATATGCAACTCCCACAATCGAAGATGAGTCAAATTTTGAAATTCAAGAAAATCCATTTTAACCACAAGACGGCAATTTAACATAAGTCTTTTCAACTTTGACATATTATTCATGTCATGCGGTGGACCTGCCATCTCTGTGAGTGTCAATTCAAGTGTCTCCATGTTAGCAAGTTTCCCCAGTGTCCCCTCACTAATTGTTTGTCCGTTATTCTCTAAATATAAGCTTTTGAGTTGTGTTAACCTGCCCAAATCATCAATGGAAGCCACTGTTGGCCATCTATGCTTTCCTTCGTGTTTTCTCCACAGACTACGGCAGTTACTCATGTACAAGTACTCCAAAGACGTGAGACCTGATATACCACATGGCAGACATTGCAAATCATCAGAGTCGTTGAGGTCTAGATACTTTAAAGATGTCAACTTATGAATAGCAGATGGTAGTTTTGTGATTCCAGATCTGGAAAGAATTAAGGATTTGAAGATTCACAAGATTTGTGAGAGATGCAGGCAGCCTTTTCAAAGGGACGTGTGCTAAATTTAAGAACACCAGCTGTTTCAAACAGCCCACACTCTCCGGCAATGATTGGAGGGACGTCCAACTCAAATCTAGAACCTTAAGATTAATCATACCCCCAATCAGCCTTCTTGGAATTTTTATAATATTATTGTTTCCAACAATCAGTGAGCAAATTTCCGGAGAGCTCAATGACTGGGGAAGCGAAGTCAATTTGTTGCTGTTCAACAAAATCCGAGTCCGTCCTGAACATTCATTTCCCTTTAATGTTGTCAAAGCCTGACCTGCACCGCAGTAGAAGTTTTCTTCTTGCTCAGCAATCTGAACTGCCAAATCACGCAGGACGTCATGTATCCTAAACCATAAAACGCGCCCATCCACGTCTCTCCCAATGGGTTCGATCAAACAACGATCGGCTAAAATGTTGACGTATATTCTTCCCATCTGGAATGGGTCATCGCCACGCTGATCTTGCAGCTTCTTCGTTGCAAGCAGTCCTTCTCCTATCCACAATGGAATCGCCTCGTCCACCTGAACAATATAGTCTTCTAAGAAGGCAGCTAAGTAAAGAAAGCACATTTGCAGATTAACATCATAGAAACTGCCCAGCGCATCGTAACTCAACCTTAGGCAATGATGGAGAGCTTCTTTGTCTTGGCTAGGCAACCTTCGGGCTGCTAACTGCCACTCATATTCACTAGTAACCCCTGCCATTGCTCTCCCGACTGCTTTGATTGCAAGAGGAAGCCCTCCACACTTGGCGCAGACAATCCTGGCTGTTGCTTCGTGGCTGTTTGGATGCGTCCCGGCCGTCGACGGAAAAGCATAATAAGCAAACAACCGCCAGCTATCATCCGCGATCAAATCCTCCATTGTGATTATGTACTTCTCTTCAACTCCTATTTCTAACAATGCTCTGCGATTCCTTGTACTCACAATAGATGTGGAGATGGAAGAGTCGGTTAGCCGGAGTAGACCCAATTCCTCCAGCAATTTTGCACCCTCTTCCCATAAATCATCCAATATCAGGGCAAACCTCTTTCCCTGCAATCTCTCATTCAACCATATTTTTACAGTTTCTTGGTTAATATTTTTGCCACGATCTACGTTTGTTTGCATGGCTATTTGTGCAGAGAGCTCGTTGCGAAGACTTGGAATAGACGGACACTGAGAAACAGTAAGCCAAAGCAATAATCCATCGCTAAAAAGATCTCTTACCCTTTTATTGTTGAAGAGTGTCTTCAGAAGCAGAGTTTTTCCGGAACCACCCTTGCCTACCACGCCAATGCGCAAGAAGGGAGAATTAGCCGCTTCATCGATGACTAACTTTTCGAGTCTTGGAAAAACATTCTCCTGTCCCACAATAAGGGGTTCGTTGATGAATAATCCGGTTGAAGCAATTATAGACTGGGAAGAAGTTGCGGATGTACTCGCTGAAGAAGAAACCAAGGTTTGGACGCTTTCCTTAATCTGCCCAAGTTCCACTCGGAGCACTTGAGTTTGTCCCGCTGTTTGGGCCAAGTTAACCAAAGGAGCCAGTTGGAGATGTTGGGTGATTTCTGAAATCAGAGAATTGATAGTTCTACTCGTTTTATAACGTGAAATAACGTCATAAAATGGTTTTGTGCAGCGTTGCGCCACTGCTGACCCTCGTCGGAGAAGCGTATCCAACTTTTTAAGCCAATTATTAACAGCTGAAGCACCCTTATGGTCGCTCTGACAACTGGAAATTTTCTTCTTATTTAGTTCCAGGCGGTCTTGCTGGATGACCTTGATAATAGGCTCAATTTCCATTACCAGATCTTTCAGATTGGCCAATTCTTTCTGGCAGCGGAGTGCAATGTTAATGTGCCCAAGAATTTGGCAGATTATCATCTCTATGCCCACACCAACAAATCCAGAAACAAAACCAGGATCAGGCATGATATAATTTCTCTACAAGAACAACAATATATGCAATCCCCTTTATAACACAACAAAAATCACCCACAAGATCCGACCGGTAAAATATATATTCAAAAATCTCAAAATGATAATTTATTTTCCCTTCACTCGACTGGTGAATCAATAATACTAAACTCTACAAAAGCAAAGCCTTCATGGAGCTAACCAGAAATTGTGCAACTAAAAGCCAACCCAAGATGATGGTGATCACTAATGCAAAAGTTTGCATAACCTCTATCCCACACATACAGTTGTGCAGAGCACTGCATATACTTATACCAGTATTTTTTCAAATTTCAATACTACAAATAAAATGGAGGAAGCTTGTGCTAGCGAAAAATGCGCAGCCACCTACACCCGTGGTTTTCAAGAAAAGAGTTCTCCTTCCTTGCTTAACACTTAATTCGCTCGACACAAATATACTTAATTACTTACTTCTTTATCAAATTGAATGTGTGTAAATGGGTTGAATTTATTGAAGGGAGGAGGTCCACATTCAAGGATATCATCCCTGACTATAACTCACACATCGTGGCCCCACTGGTTGGAGTCTTGGGAAGGCTCCACATTTCAGTTTGAGTAATGTTCGGGTCAAAATGCGATGCGAAAAGCTGCACTAGATGCAACAGAAAGAATCATCATCCAGCTCTCAACATTTATCCATCTCCTAGTTGAACGGACACTACCACAAACTCGCCCTCCGGAAAAAGCGAATGGAAAAAGGAGCACACCCACATGTTTTTCCCTCTGTATGGACGTTGTTCACACTGCCCTCTAACGATCCACACTGCCCCTTGATCCGGAAAAAGCGAATGGAAAAACCAGCAAACCCATATGTTTTTCCCTCTTTCTGGACTTTGTTCACACTCGTGTTTTTCCCTCTGTATGGAATTTGTTCACACTGACTTAATATAGATAATGTTTTTTATGCTTTTTAAAATAGTGTTGGTATGTTTTTTCTCTCTTTCTGGACTTTGTTCACACTCATGTTTTTCCCTCTCTATGGAATTTGTTCACACTGACTTAATATAGATAACTTAATATAGATAGTGTTTTTTATGCTTTTTAAAATAGTTTTGGTATGTTTTTCTCTTTTTTTTCCTTCTTTCTGGACTTTGTTCACACTCATGTTTTTCCTTCTGTATGGAATTTGTTCACACTGACTTAATATAAATAATGTTTTTTATGCTTTTTAAAATAGTTTTGGTATGTTTTTCTCTTTTTTTTTTCTTTTTCTGGACTTTGTTCACATTCATGTTTTTTTTTTTTGGATGGAATTTGTTTACAGTGACTTAATATAGATAATGTTTTTTATGCTTTTTAAAATAGTTTTGGTTAGTTGTTTTACGAAATGGTTTTTTTTGTTAAAATGGGGCCATACAAATTTACACGAATCACTATTTTTTATTGTTCATAATTCATTTTTGAATGTAAAAATAGATTCAGTATACTGAAAAACTCTCAAAACACTTTACAGAAATAATCACTTAAATCTAGGAGTCTAACATTTTCTCACATAATTTTTAATAAATATTCTCCAAAAAAATTTAATTTAATAGAGTCTTTATCCTACTATGAGTTAAAACTTTGCTATTTTTTAAATTTTAAAGACTTAATTTTATTAAAACTATGTCATTTTTGAAATTTTAAAAAATTAATTTTATTAAAACTATGTCATTTTTGAAATTTTAAAGAATTAATTTAAAATCGGTTAAAACTGTGTATTTTTTAAAATTTAAAAATGTTATGTTTTCTTTTTTTTAATTACATCAAAATGTTTTGGTTTGATTTTTCGCACGATAACAAGGATGATGTTAATATTATATTTATGTTTTAAATGGAATGCAAGACAGAAATGAGGCTTTCAAAATTTCAATGGTGATGTTAATATTGTATTTATGTTTTAAATGGAATGCAAAACAGATATTTATTGGAATGGAATGCAAGACAGAAATGAGGCTTTCAAAATTTCAATGGTGATGTTAATATTGTATTTATGTTTTAAATGGAATGCAAAACAGATAACAAGGATGGAAGATGTTAATATTGTATTTATGTTTTAAATGGAATCCAAGACAGAAATGAGGCTTTCGTAGAACGGATTGCACATAATCATTTGACAATGGCATCGATGTTCATTTGTATGGGGAATCTTTCTGTCTTTATCTGTGGGGCTGTGGGTGTTCAGTGCACCATTGACATGTCTCATTCTATGATTTAAACTCGGACTGATATGATGACCTATCTTTATTTCTATAGCTGTGGGTGTACCATTACAATCTAAGAAATGAGGCTTTCAAAATTTCAGTGGTTGAACATAGGCCATATAATCATTTGGCAATGGTATTGATGTTCATTTGTATGGGGAATCTTTTTGTCTTTAAGCTGTGGATGTACCATTACAATCTAAGAACTAAGAAATGAGGCTTTCAAAAGAACATATGGCATATAATCATTTGGCAATGGTATTGATGTTCATTTATATGAGGAATCTTTCTATCTTTATCTGTGTGGCTGTGGGTGTACAGTGTACCATTATCATGTTTCATTCCAGGATTTAAATTTGTACTGATATGATGATCTATTTTTAGAGAGGTGTATCCTTACAATTTAAGTATGTAGGGAGATGAATTTTTTTTATGTATTCAATAATGTAATTTAAGTAATAGTACGTTTAAATTCAACTTTTTATCTACTTTTTTATCAAGTGAAAATTTGTTAAGATTATATTAGTGACATAATTTTTTTTACATATAAAACAATGATACCCTGTCTTCATCAAGAGACAAGTGGCCACAGTTTTAACCCAAGACATTCAAAAACATTACAAGAGAGTTCTTCACAGAAGAGATTAATCATCGAAAGCTAAACAACCATACATAGCTATACTACAAAACTATCAGAAATGTTTCAAAAAACAATTATATGCCAAGAAACTAGCAGTAACTTTCTTTGCAAGGAAATCAGTGAATATCCATGTATAGACTCGAGATTGTATCGATTGTTTAACTTGCTACAATAATGATAATAACATAAGATTGATCGTCATCAATATTTAGCCTGCTACCCAGCATTGAATACTAAAACAAGTGGATTATACACAATCAAATCTGAATTGCTTTTAAATCTAACAATCTATATTTCACCTACATATTTAATGATACCATAATAACATAAGATTGATGGTCATTAATATCTAGCCTGCTACCCAGCATTGAATACTAAGACAAGTGGATTATACATGAGTCACGAGGGATAGCTCAATTGGCGAGAACGTGCGCACACTCTCTCAGGTTGGGGAGAGGTCACGAGTTCAAGCCTGGCTACGAGTCCCTTGGGCTGCTGCTTTCCACTCTCATATCATCCACTATGTGGGGAAGTATCGGGGTGGGTTCCCAGCGAGTTAATTTCCATTGGAAAAAAAAAAAAAGTGGATTATACACAATCAGATCTGAATTGCTTTCAAATCTGACAACCTATATTCCACCTACCCACATACATTTAATGCTTATAACCGATTAAATATTGCTCTCCAAGATTCTTCACTCACTACTACTCCCGCGATGGGCCCTTAAAAACGATTCGACCAAACATCAATCAAGCAGCGTACAGAGAAAAGGATTTCGTACGTGGAGCCGTTGGTAATAAAGGTTGTTTAAAAATGAACGTGAAGCATAAATCTATCACTTCAAACAAAAAGATGAAAAAGAGTGTTTTGTTCAAAAGTGAACGGAAGACACAGATCACTTGAAAAAAAAAGAAGTGAAACATAAATCTATCACTTCAAACAAAAAGATAAAAGAGAGTGTTTTGTTCAAAAATGAACGGAAGGCATAGATCATTTTAAAAAAATTTGAAAGTGCACCCCCAGCAATCAGGGCTCTTGGGTCCTTTCCAAACCTAAAAGAGATTCCATTTCATGTTTTTCTCCACTAAAACTCTTCTACTTTCTCTTATTTTTACTTTATTTTATATTATGCTTTTACTTTTTAATTTTTTTCATATCTTTTACTTTATTTTATATTATTTTTTTTTTCATTTTTTACTTTTGAATAACTTTATTTTATATTAATTTGTTTTTCATTTTTTACTTTTGAATAACCAACATTGAGTTGGCGTTGAGTGCAGTCCAGCCGGTCCACTCCGCGTGCATTCGAGATCGAGACCACTTGATTAAACAAGGTCCAGTACAAAGAAAGATACAATGTTTAGTGCCGGGTTTTATATTTATCATAGTGGGGGGATTTCTAAAAGCTCTATCCAACCGTCTGATACTGATTCAAGCCTTCGCTCTCTACGCGGAGTCAAGCAACAACCGATTTCTTTCTTGTCCTCTTCAGTCGTTTTCACTTTCTTTCTTGTCAAGTGATATTTTATATATATATTTTTTATTTTTTACTTTTTTATTCAAAAGTGAACTTTGAAAAAATTCAAAGTGGACCCACCAATCAGCCTTCTTGTATACTCCTTTCCCAACCAAAAAGAGATATTCCATTTCATCTTTTTATCCTGTAAAACTCATCTACTTTCTTTTATTTTTCTAGCCTTTTACTTTATTTTATATTATGCTTTTACTTTTTCTTTTTTTTTTCATCTTTTACTTTATTTTTATTTTTTTTATATTATATCATGGCATCTTATTTTTTCCTTTTTTATCATTTTTCTTTCATGGCATTTTGCTTTCTCTTGGTTTTAATATATTTTAATTTGCAAAATAGTAATTTTTTATTATTTTAAATATATATATATATATATATATATATATATATATATATATATTACAGTTTGATTGGTTAAAAAAATTGTGAAGTGATTTTGATTTGCTAATTTTTCATCTAATTATTGGATTGGTGGCGTTGGGTTAAAAAAAATTTAATTAGCTTCCCAAATGGTACAATCTGCAATGAATTTGCCTTGCTTAATTCTCCGTGTAATGAGTTCGACAATCAACAATCCTCATCCACCAAATCCTCGTTGCCTTGGGTAATTTCTGTGTATTAAATTCGACAATCAGATTTTTATTTATATTTCTTTTGGCTCACCGAAACAATACATCAATTTTTCATGTCTTAATCTCCATTGCGTTGATCCATTCTACATTTCTTTTCTCAATTAAATATGTTTAATCTTACTTTTGTATTATGTAAATCAATTTATATTGTATCAAAATAGATATTTGAGATATCTTTACTTTTATATAGATGTATACCTATTGGAAATGAGTATAATTAATGATTTTTTAATTCTGAATCATAATTTTATGGTTAACAATTGAAGATGCTGACATATTCTTAGTTGTCCTCTCAAATCAATGAATAGAATTTAATGTTCGTAACTTCTTTACATTTATAAATACATCCTTTAACATGTTTACTTTTTCACATTTACCTAATCATATCAATAAATTACTCTCTATTCTCTATTCACTATTAATACAATAGCTATTAACTATAAAAATTAATATTAAACTTTAAAAGTAATAACCCAAAAAATGAGCTACAGGTCTCAACTCTGGAAACGTCATCCATTTACCGATTTTCTTATTGGAAAACTCCGTCCAGACTGACGGTTATGTAGTTAAGCTATAGCAGGGTGGAACAAAGAAAATCTCGTCGTTCTGGTATTAGGGCATGAAGTCATGAATACAATGGACAAGCCAACCACCAAAGATATGTGGATCCCAACAATATCGTTTCACATAGGTCAGTCTAGATATGTTTGGCATACGAGAGTGTAATCGCTCTAGTTTCTAACTAAAAATATAGTCAATTCGAACTGTGTCAGGCCAACATTATACACCCTTCATCCATCTATTATACACCCTTGATTGAAAGGTAACTATATCAATGTTCTCGGGCTATTCGCCTGGTAATCATTCTGGTATAATGAATCAAGTATAACCAAAGAAGAATAATTTATACACGTAAGACATCAATTTATATATATATATATATATAACAAAAATTTCCACAAAATTAATTCATCTACAATTTCATCTTAAATTAGCACAATAGAGTACTGATCTTACTTTGCCAACAATTTAGCAAGAATAAATTTCACAACAACGTACACTTTATAATGACATCCAAGGGAACTACAATGTGTTTACCTAATAAAATTTTCAAATAATACATTTACAATATCCAAATACCATGACAGAGGTTGAAGTTGTGTGAAGATAATCCTCAACTGGAGATTGCACAATGTTTCTTCTTTTCACCTTTCTAATCCAAGGAATACACTAGTACCTCCCAACCAATGCCAGGGGTACTCTTCTTTCCCCTTAGTCGTACCAGCCAATGCTAGGGGTACTCTTCTTCCCCCTTAGCCCCCGTACTCTTTTCCCCCCTTAGTCCCCGGAGTTGCAAAGGGGCCACACACAAAAATCAGAAACAATAGCACCAAAACTTGTCTCTCAAGGAATAACTTTCACTCATTTCAAGCTTTGGAACCCAACTCTCACAAGTAAAACTTAGTCAAGAAAAATTTTGACAGCATAACAATACTAACCAAGGTGAGTCCTCTCTCCCTTTCTCTCAATTTTTTTATAGAAAAATTCTCAATTACACATGTCCTCATGAACATTCCCCAATGTGTTCCTATTTTTTTTCTTAGTTGTCTCTTAGTTCCCCAATTTCTCATTTATTGAGTGTTTCCTAATTAGATCTTAGTTTGAGTTGGATTAGGAGTCTTCTTTTAGTTAGGATTAGTGGGAGATTGACTCAAGATGTTACTCTATGTCCACACCTGTTGGCACAGGGGCATACCCAGGGTTCAACACTTCAACAACACACCAACAAAACCCTAACTACCGACCCTTTCGGCAACACCTGCAAAGAAGGCGAAGTCTCACTTGAGGTAGAGGCAAGGGGGGTTACAGGACTCAAGTGTCTGTAACCAAGTTGGGACACAGAGTTGTGATTATAACACTTCGCAGAGTACTTAAGAACAACAAACATTAGCTTGTCCACTTCATTCACATCGCAGAACAAACCTTAAGGATAGATCGACACAATAACAATGACAGAATACACATCGCACTTACCATCATAAGCTAGATCTAATACCTTCAACATAAATAAAGAACTAAGCATTCATGGATCTATATCTAACAATCAATGCACTAATTAGATTCACAACATAAACATCATAGCACAAAGAAAACCATCAACACATTTACAACAAGGCCTAATTATGGATAAACCCATGGGCTGACATCCCATAACCCTTTACAAAACCCTAAGAACCCCATGCTGGGTCCACAAAGCCCACAAAACAAGTGAGATCGGCGACCTCAGCTCCGCTTGGGCGCTCCTTCCTTGATCATTGCGTCGAAGTCCAAAAAGTGGTCAAACCTGACCAATGTTTCCTTAAAACTTGGTCGAGGGCCAACAGGCCCCCAACACTCACATGTGACTCATCCCGGGTCACTCAGATCTGGGCAACGCTACTTCGAAGGTCTCGAGCTTAGCTCAAGCTGCCTCGACTTGCTGCTTTGCCTGAGCTTCTTGCTCAACAAACTCCTAGATCATTTTCTCTATAACAGGCCCTTCCAGACGTTGTTCCACTGTCCCAACCACTTGGTCCAGTTGCAAGCCTTTTCCTTCGATCTCTTCAAACACCGCCCAGGCTTCCTCCTACACTAGTTGGAGCCTCTGTGTGACTTCCATTACTCTGCCCTGGATGGTAGTAATCTGTTTTTGGGATGCACATTTTTCTTGTGATCTCTTCACTCTCTCAACTGCAATGAGTGACTTCATCTGTGCTTGAACTGTCAATGCCTATTGTTGCGCTTCCTGTAGTTGCGCTTTTAGTGTCCTCAATTATGGATCTTCTGCAAGGCGTTCATAAGTCTGCGCACTTCTGTTGCTCAGCTGCTTGCATTCTGAGGCGAGGGCTCTGATCCTTTCCACTGCGCTCTTAGCAGCTTCCTCCCTTTGATCGCGCACTTCCTGCGGAGTGCTTGGTACTGTTTGAATCTCCAACTCCATTACCCTTGCTTGAAGTTGTTGAATGGCCTCAACGAGCTTCATCACTTGAAACTCGACTGACACATGTTCCTCCTGTGCCTGGCATAGAGTGAAGTGATTTTCTCACCACTTCTTTGACTGCGGTCTACTCTGCGAGCCACTGATCTTTTTCCCTCTGTATCTTCTCTTTTTCTTCCTCGAGCATCGCCCATAATTCATTTTTCTCGTTTTTATAAGCGGTTACACAGTACCACACAACTCATAATTTCTCCAAGATCTCTTCTTTTTCTTGTTTCAAGGCTTCTGTAGCCTTTTCCTTTTCTTCTTGAACTTTCTGAAGCCGAGCCTTTGTTGCATTTGCCAGTTTTTGAAGTTGGGTTGGCTCATCCCCCAACTCTACAGTCTCTGATGAGGAAGGCGTAGTAGGGACTGCGTGGACCGAATGAATAACTTCATGTACTTTACTCAGTTCCTTTTCTATCCTGCCATATAGTTCGTCCTGCTTCACTCCATATCTCTGCAAGATGTCCTTAGAAGCATCCTCTATTGCCCCACGGACTAGACTAATGTCATCCTCTGTGAGTGCGGCCTCCATCTGGGGCTTACTGGCGCATGTCTTCTTTCTTGTTGAGGGTTTTTATGGAGAAACCTTCCTCTTCTTCGATGTTTCTGTCTCAGTAGGGGGATCCTTCGGTGGTGTAGCTTCACCTTCTCCTTGTTTTTCTCCTTCATCCCCTCCTCCTTCTTTATTTACTTCGTCTCCTCTTGTGGGCAAGCCAAATCCATTTTCTTCCGAGGCAATGTCTTCCTGATCGGTTATGGAACACTGCGTTCGACTATCATTGCTTCGACATATCATTCGTATACCATAAGGTTGAGAACCTCGTGGCCAATGGCTCTGATGGTTCAATCTTCGAGAAGGTGGCTCCTTCGAGCATTTGCCAAGAGACAAATGCAATCAGCAGAAGTAGCCAGCTGAAGTGCAACTCGTATCCCTAATTGTGTGCTTCGTGACAGTGTTTCTCAAGATCGTTGTTGAGTTAACTCGCCCAATTCATTTTCATTCCCTCCACTCATTTTTCTGTAAGGTCCATCACGAACCCGATGACCTGCGTGAGGCGATTATTTCTTACAATCTTACTAGCTATGAGTTGGCAAGAGAGGCGCAGTGTGCCATCCTGGATAGAGGCTACCTTGTAGCCTCGCTTTCCCTTCTCAACTTCGTCGTATGTCTCCTTTATGCACTATGCCAGGGAGCGATCTGAAGTCTTTCCTAGGTAGAACTGCTGAGGGTCGGGTCCCTGCATGTTCAATCCTTGATCAAGTGGATCAACCTCAGATCCACAATAATCCTCCTATTGAGCCACAGGTATCCACCATGATAGCACAACAGGAGGAGTTTAATGCAAGCATTAACCTCCTGATGTCAACCAAAATGAGAAATTTTCATGACATTCAGTATCGTGGACTACGCTATCTCCTTAATCTAAGGCTAGGAGACTATGCGAGGCTTCTTCCTAGTTGTCTTCATCAGGTATCTGTGAGGCACGAGCATGGCGTAGTTATTCCTATCTCCAAGGTTAAAATCATTGTTCTTCAGAGATGGGATCTGTCCCAACTGGCTTCCAACTACATGTATCCCCTTCGAGATGTATGCAGTGATCAAAGAGTACTTGAAGTCCCATAGGATGTTGTCGCGGTTGACTACGCCAGCCAAAGGTGGGATATAATCAGGTAAGATCGACGGGATCTGCTTCACATTAGCCAGATCTTCGCGATGCTTACTTTGTTTCTCAGTCACGGGGTTAGTACGGCTTGAATGTCATCCAGTCAAAGGGGAAGCCTCCAGTCCCCTAGTCGACGATGCCTAAACACCTTCAGACATAACTCTGTCAACCATAAACTTCTTAAGAACCTCTTCGACGAACTTCTCTAACTCGGTCTATTTGCCTGACATTCTCTCTTTTAAATGGACAGGTAGGTGAATAGACAGATGGAGTAAACAACGGATGGCGAGGTCTAGGTTCTGAAATCACAATTCGACACACAATCAGTTCTCAAATACTCACGAGAGGCAAAAAGTGGTCTCAGCATAGCGTCCGACGGGTTAAATAAGCGAGTGTCGTAACAAATTCTTCCAACGGGCAGGATTGCTTCCATCAATGCGAATCTGTTTGTTATGGCGCAGTCTCAACATCCCAAACGCGGTCTATTCGCCCATAAATGCATTTCCTATCCGTTCCATAGTGTTGTTCTAATGGTAGGGGTGCCTCCAATGGTCATATAGCTTCGCTGGGGAAAAGTCTCATTCTGCGTGGTTCTACTATTCCGGCGAGGTTCAAATTCTGCAAACCTGCCTATTTCGAAGTCTTTTCTGTAAGTTCCTGTAGCTTTTCTAACTTGACTTTCCTCTTACTAAGCTTCATTACCTTCTTTTCTGTGATCTGAGTCTCTCTAATTATTTCTGGATTCTTCTTTCCATTCTTATTCTTATCTTCTCCTAGCGTAGTAGCTTCGCGTTGTTGATGTGCTCTCGAAGGGTTTAGAGGTAATACCTATTTTCTTATTAACTCCAGGGTGGGTATTCTTCTCTCTTGCATGGATAGCTCCTTCAAACCTTCTTGCATTCTTTCAACCTCGATAGTTAATTCTCTTACCTTATGTTGCTTCGACTCAATTTATCGTTCTTCTATCAATCAATCTATTTTTCTAGCTATGAAATCCCTTAGTTATTGCTTTTTCTTTTCTGTAGCTTCTTGCTCTGCTTTTCTTCTGATCTGATCGTTCTTGATCCAAGTCTTTTCGAACAAAAGTGGGAATGAGGCATTGTTCTCAACAAACTTAATGACTTCAAATTCCTCTTCAGTCAATGTTTCATGGATGATAACAGGTACATTAGTAACTCTTCCACATAGGGTTATCATCTTTCCTTTAAACAAGCCTACCCTTCCCAGTGAAGGTACCACAGTAGGCTTCTTCAAAATTTCTCAAGTGCTTTCTGTCATAATATTCACTGGTGTTTCCTCATCCAAGACACAGTCTATGTCGAAGTCTCCTATTCTTGCACTTATGTGATGTTTTACCTTCAAGATCTCTGGTAAACCAACATCCTTATGATCATTCATCATTTCTTTCAACTATTCTAATATAGTCTGAACTTTCTCTGACTCATTCTCTTGATGATTCTCTAACATGCTCTTATTCTCTTGACTTCCTTCATAGTTCTCTTGTCTCATGTTCATTTGTTATACTTTAGCAATCATCATTGGGCAATCCTCAACTTCATGACCAATAATTTTACAACAAAGACAAATAGGACCTGCACCAGGGAATTCCTTAGCAAGATGTCCCGGTCTTCTGCAGTTATAACATAGTGTCAATCATCTCTTTCTCTCGTAAGTTCCCCGACTTCTCCTGTACTGTGCACTAGGATCGCAGTGCTGGACCTGCAATCTACAAAAATTCTTTCTAGGTTCCTGAATCCACTTATTAGTCCAAAAATTCTTTCTATGCACAGGAATAATATATCTTTCTCTATTTCTATCAAATTTATTCAAATCAACTCTTTCTTTTAACTGTACCCTAGCTTTCAGACTAGGACATAATCTATCAAACATACCTAGATCCAAGTTTTTGAAACACAAAATTTGCACTTATCTTACTCTTATAAAAGAACAAAGATTTACCTCTTCCAAGATCTTACCTATTTTCTTCAGATCGGGTTTCTTTCTTAGCACAGAGCTTTGCAAGTCAAGTAGAATACTGTGCACTACAACAACAGATCTACGCACAGAGCTTTTCTTTTCTTTCAGTTCCTAGCAATCATAGTTTCAGGTCCTGACAATGAAACCATTTGTTGGCATTGGGGCAGACCTAGGATTCAATGCTTCAACAACGCACCAACAAAACCTTAACTACCGGCCCTTTCGACAAC
>JASDQU010223314.1:9797-21827 GCA_032191745.1 Picea mariana | reverse complement strand
GTTATTGGATTAATCCCCATTGTGGATTAATCATGTCGGTAATTGTATAAGGACCAAATCCCCTTTTGCGGATTGGTCATCGGACAATTATAAAGGGCAGAATAAGAAGTTGGCCCCAACAGTTATTATGGAAGACCCAGAATTAATTAAAGGTGGGTTTACCCACCCAGAGTGAAATGTCAGCCCTGGCATTTGTGACCTTTCACACGTGCCAGTCTTGTATAAATAAGAGGCTAGCGCCTCACTTCAAACACACAACTCACTTGCTCATTCTCTTATGAGGCAAGCTGCAATTACNCTTCCCCTAGAGGGTTTCCCAGGATAAATGCTGTGTCTCTTGTGAATGTGTATTTCTCAGTGATCTTGTTCTTATGATGATCTTATCTATTGAAATGCAAAGAACTATAATAATGGCATAAACATTAACAATTCTCTACATCAACATCAATTAGTTTAACACTAATACAACATCATCAATCAATACAAGACTGATACATCATCATCAACATCTTCAACATGAAGCTGAAGTAGCAATGTCATCATCATCTTCAGCATGAAGCTGAAGTAGCATCATCATCATCATCTTCAGCATGAAGCTGAAGTAGCATCATCATCATCATCTTTAGCTTGAAGCTGAAGCATCAACATAATAGCATGAAGCTAGAAGAATAGTATCACCAACACGAGGCTGGTACACCAACATCAACAGCACGAGGCTGTAGCAACATCAACAGCACAAGGTTGAGACAACAACATCATTGACATGAGGTTGAGACAACAACATCATCAACATCATTAGCACGAGGCTGAGATAACAACATCATCAACACGAGGTTGAGATAACAACATCATCAACATTTGGCAACATAATGAGGCAGTTGCAACAAAAACATTTTGTGGTACTCTGACAGTCCCTAGGGATCTGCCCAGGAATCATAAGATTTCTTAGGATATAAAATCCTAACAGAGCTACTACGTGGTACTCTTACAGACCTTCCTTACCGGACCTTTGGGATCTGCCTAGGAATCATAAGATTCCTTAGGATTATAAAAATCCTAACAGAGTTACCACTACTGACCACAACTACCATATACATGTACAGGTACTCTGACAGATTGCCCTCATCGGACCTTCGGGATCTGTCCAGGGATGATTAGTTCCCTAGGATGTAAAATCCTAACTGAGCTACCCGCTGTTGGTCAGGATACCATAGTATCATCAACATCACTCCCCCTTTTGAGGGAGGTCCTTTCAGACTATACCAAGCTTGTCTCGAAAGTGCTCAAACTTTACACGAGACAGAGGCTTTGTCAACACATCTGCAACTTGCTCATCTATGCCAACATATTGGAGCTTTATAGCTCCCCTATGCACCATATCACGAATGTAGTGATACTGGATTTATATGTGCTTTGACTTGTCATGGAACACATGGTTCTCTGTCATCTTTATGCAACTCTGGTTATCACATAGAATCATGGTTGCTTCCATCTCCAGATCAAATAGATCTGTCAACAACTTCCGAAGCCATATGGCTTCACTACTAGTGAAACATGCAGCAATGTATTCCGCTTCTGCTGTGTTGAGAGAAATATTGGATTGCTTCCTACTCTGCCATGAAGTCATGGTTGAACCCATACTGAAACAACATCCTGAAGTGCTCTTTCTGTCAGAAACACTTCTAGCCCAATCTGAATCGGTATAACCAATCAGTCTGAAGTCATGATCTCCATTATAGCAGAGACCAAAGTCCAACGTACCCTTAAGGTATCTCATCACATGTTTTGCAACAACAAGGTGAACACGTCTGGGCTCTACCAGATATTGACTCAAGGTGTTCACAACAAAACATATATTTGGTTTGGTATTCGTTAGATAAATCAACGATCCAATGATCTGTCTATACAACATAGCATCAACCAATTCTGATGAAGTATCAGCTAGGAGCTTCAACTTTGTTTCCATGGGTGTGTTCATGGATTTACAGTCCAACATATCAGACCTCTTCAGTGTTTCAACTGCATACTTCCCTTGGTTAAGGAAGATCTTCTCTGGGCTCTGCCAAACCTCAAGACCTAAGAAATAGTGCATTAGGCCTAGGTCTTTCATCTCAAATTCTGCAGCGAGCTTCTTCTTACAATCAGTGATGAGCTTTTCTTCTCCAGTTAAGAATAAGTCATCCACATACAACAACAATATAACTGGCTCATCATTCATAACCTTGAAGTAAAGGTTAGAATCAGCTTTACTCTTGGTAAAGCCCAAGCTCGTTAGAAAACTGTCAACTCTTCCATACCAAGCTCTAGGAGCTTGCTTCAACATGTACAAAGCTTCCTTCAATCTGCAGACATGAGTCTTTCTATCTTCAACTTCAAATCAATTTTTTCACATCACATTATACCAGGCTGGTACACTTGCTCAGTTGCAACTCAATCTGCATAATCATGTGTTAGCTCTATGTGCTTTTTGCAAAGCACTATTTGTCTCACTACCCGAGAGTATGTCCTCTACTCTCACTGCAACTGTTCCTCTGGAACTGGGACTCCACCTGCAGCTGCTCTGACGTTGAGAGTGGTTGCTCCATTCTCACTGTGACTATTGAAATTTGAGAGTAACTCCTCTACTTCATCATGACAACAACTTCATCTGAAACTGAGAGTGGCTCAATAATTCATACTGAAAGTAGCTCTTCTTCTTTCATGGAGGTAACTCTATCTGTTATTGTAGTCATGTCTCCATGACCTGATTAATGTACTGCACCAACTACCACTCAATTTTAAATATGGGGATTGCTCCCCCTGCATCTCATACTGTATATGAATCATGGTTGTTCTGGTTGTCTTCAAATACTGGAACTATATCTTTGATTACTGGAGTAAGTGTCTCGTCATAGTCTTCTCCCTCTTGTTGGGAGAATCCTCTGGACACAAATAAGCTTTGTACATCTTTTATCTGCAACATGCTTGATCTGTTAGATCAATCTTGGAAGTCAACATCGAATTCCCTTCTAGTCTCATGGAAAAATCCATATCCCAGACCTTCTGACTAGCTTCCTTCTCTGTCACTGAAACAAGGGAATCTTCCCAGGAGATTTCATGTCTCCTTGAATCTACGATATAGTCTTCTCAACTCATGGCATCTGTCTCCCAGTCCTGGAAGATGTTTCTTTATCTGATCCTTTCTGAGATCAGGCTTACTCTATTCTTGATTTCTTCCGAGTCTACAAGGACTTCATAGTCTCTACAAGACATACTTTGTGTTGAATACCAAGTCTTAATATGAAAAACTGAGTCAGACTTCAAAAGAATTCTGCTTCCTGTCAAGGTGGCTTCATTATCCTTTGAACATGTCTACTGTGAGTTCTTGTTCTAATGTTCGGTCATGTTTAGAGCCTTCTTCTCCTTACAATCAATCTCTATATGAGATACTTTGGATCTCAAAAAATAGCTTCTTCTTCATCTTCTTTGGTACATGAATGTATATGGTCATGTACATAGTCTACTTCATGTCTCATCTAATCTGTTGCCTTCTGCAACCTTCACTATAGCTTCCTTAGGGTTATCACCTGTGACTTGAAACAAGGTCAACAAAACAAGCAGCAAGAATAATACTCTTTTGATAATAGTAATAAAACAATAGTGAGAACAATCGTCACAATAGCTCTTTTAGAGCTATCACTTGTGACCTGCCTGACACAAAGATCAAAAGTAAGAAATACAATACGAAATGAGATCAACACTCTTCTGGTGTTGTGATCAATTACTCCTCCTTGGTAATCTGGAACCAACACAAGAAGTTTCTCCTAGAGGACATGTTAGTTGTATTTGGTAAATGATTACAATAAGCATTTATCTCAATATGCTCACGTGCTACCAAGTATAATACTTTTCAATGACTGCTACCTCAACTATAGTGTTTACTTGTAATGAGGTAGTTATCAAACTTGTCATGTGCAACTTTGAATCTTATCAACTTAATCAATCAAACTTGGAACCTGGAGTCTTGTCCTCAAGAATGAGTGTGTTGCTTCTCTTCCAATTCTCCTTCACTCAAGATGACAAGTGCTTTCTTCAACCTATTCTTTGTACTAAGACAATATGCTATCTTGATAGAGATCTAAGTTAGAGGATAAACTCTAATCTCATTCTAATACCTTGAATTTAATTTTGACCAAGGGTTAGTATGATGGTCATAAGTTCAACACATAACCTAGATGTCAAAATAATGTCATAACAAATAGATGCTTATCAAAATGATCTAACTTGGAGTGTATTATTCCTCTGAATGTGCTGTATCTGAGATCTACTGGATCTATGATTGTTAACAGATCCTTTCTCCTGCAAGTACCCTTTTAGAATAATAATATAGTTTGAACATATGTATAAGTACATACCTCTGATAGTATCTTGCTAGGGCAAGGTGTACTAGGACAATAAAATAACAGTCCCAACACTTCACAAAAAAAAACTTTCACTGTAGTTGGTGCTGCAACTAGCATGAAGGAACTAGCACTACAACTGCAACTGACACTGCAACTGCAACTGTAGCTGGTACTGCAACTGCAACTGTAGTTGGTACTGCAACTGCAACTTTGGGTTTTATGAGGAAACCCTAATTTTTCAACTTTCAAAATTTGGAATTCTGATCCAGGGACTAGATGCGTTGGGCTGAGACGAGTAGGCTGGAGCAGTCTGATTTCAAAAATTTCAATTTTTTTTCTACTCGTTGAAACTGAGCCTGCGGAAATCTAGACTTGTACTTCTCGTACTGGTTTTGGTTTTCTGGTACCAGCCAAAACTAGGGTCTCACTTTCTGGAGGCTTTGGCCACTGAAAAGGTGTGCTCAAGCTGCCAATGAGTTTGCTAGGCTAGGGTGCACTTCCTTAGATGATTTTTAGGATGAAATTCCGTTCCAACAAAAAACCCTAATTTTCTTGTACGACAACAGTGACGTTTTTAATTACCTTGTGAAAGGTGCTCTACTTAGTTTAGCTCTGATACCATGTTAAATTTAGAGCAGCCATTAAGTTCTTTTCAATTTACTAGACAATAATAGCATAAGCAGGATCACTGAAAGATACACAATCACAAGGTACACAACATTTATTATGGGAAACCTTCATGGGGGAGAAAACCCAGCAAAAACTTCTTTAATATAGATTGCCAATACAATCCCAAGATAAAAGACCAAACACAAGAGAATATCCAAGACTAAGCAATGCGCCTCTCTCTTCCTTCTTCTGACAACTTGCAACTGTAGCTTCCTTCAAACTTGCGCACTAGATGAGTGACTTGAGTGAGTGAAAGAATGAGGCATCATCCTCTCTTATTATACTAGCTGATAGGTGCCAGGGATGTGTCTCTTCACCAAGCTGGGCCGACTTCTTCAATTAGTTGCTAAAACCACTTTAATTAGCCCTAGGGGCCGACTTCTCAATTAAGACCAGTTAATTATTGTTTGACCAATCCACAAAAGGGGATTTGGTCATACATAAGTCACGACATGATCAATCCACAAAAGGGGATTGATCTATATAATAATGACTCAATAATACGTAGAATATTCTTCGCAATTACAATATTTCAACACTAGAGCATGGAAGTGCTTAGTTCTGCAGTCTGCTAGAGCCTGTGCAGATCCTTAGGAATTTTATTCAAGCACAACACTTGCAGAGATGACTTCAATTTCTGTAAGGCCCGAGCACAGACTTGAAGGGGCTTCAAACTTTAATGTTTGGAAAGCCAGAGTCTTGAATATTTTGGAAGAACATGACTTGGACAACTTTGTGTTCAATATAGTAGAAGAGCCCACTACCAATGCAGGAAGGACAACCTTCAAGAAAAATCAGGCAAAGGAAAAGCAAATAATATTTGATTCGGTAAAGGATAACATCATGCCTGCTATAGCACCCCCGAAGATTTCAAAGGAGTGTTTTGACACTCTATCTAATCTTTATGAAAAAAAGGCGCCAAGTCAAAAGAGGGTTCTAAAGAACAAGCTTCGAACTCTCAAGATGGAGAAGAATGATTTTGTGGCCTCCTTCTTCACAAAGATCTCTCAGTTAAGAGATCAAATGATGGTCATTGATGTATCTGTAGATGATGATGATCTCGTTCAGACTGCTGTGGATTGTCTTCCACCTTCTTGGGAGACATTTTTGGTTGGGATAAATGCTCGCGAAAATCAGCTAGACTTTGAAAGTTTGTGGCATGATTGTCTGCAGGAAGAAGGGACAATTCAGAGTCGAAATGGTCCTTCAAAAGAGGAGAACCTTGCTCTAACAACAAGGACAAGGAGAGGGAAAAGATTTACTTCTTAGAAGAAGTTTCCTCCTCAAAAGGAGAAAAGAAGAGGTGGCTTCAAAGGAAAAGATTTTGATATAACAAGAGTGAAGTGCTACAACTATCAATAGAAGGGGCACTTTGCCAGAGATTGTCCAAAGATTAGAAAAGGACACAAGGGTAAATATCGTGCTTCTATTGCTGCAGAAGATGAGTCTCAAAGGACGAGGACTAAAGGGGCTTCTAGTAATGAAGAGACTAGGAGGAATACTATCTTATTTCAATACTCTCTGGTTCTCTTTCAAATAGTGCTGAAACCTGGTTGGTGTATAGTGGAGCTTCTAGGCACATGACAGGTAATGAAGGAGTCCTTGTGAACTTCAAAGAGAAGTTCTCTGCTCAAGTAGAACTTGGAGGTAATACTAGCTATGCAATTGAAGGAATTGGCTCAACATCGTTTTAGCTAGAATCTGGGGGTGAGTTGCACATTGAGGAGATCTTGTACGTTCCTGGTTTAAAGAAGAATCTTATTTTTCTTGTAGTCCTAGAAGATAAAGGTTACAGGGTGACCTTTATGGACAAGAAAGATCTCTAATGGCCTAAGAATCAAGAGCTATGTTCAACAATTGTGATTGGAATTAGAGAGGGAGGTCTCTACAAGCTTCTAGGACATATCCAAGCATTGGTTCATGATTCAGTTAGTCCATCTGAGTTGTGGCATCACGGGTTTGGACATCTTCACTACAAAGCGCTCCCCAGACTATAGAAAATGGTAAGAGGAATGCCTGTTTTTCATTTTGAACATGATGGTATCTGTAGAGGTTGTGTTCTTGCTAAAAACACAAAGAAGTCCTTTCCTAACAGTAACAAAAGGTTTAAAGGAATTTTGGATTTAATACATTCAAACATATGTGGGCCAATGTCAACGCCGTCCCTGAGTGGATGTCTTTATTATGTGATTTTCATAGATGACTTCTCTAGGAAATCATGGATCTATCTTCTAAAGGAAAAGCATGAAACTTTCAGTAAATTTCTAGAATTCAAAGCATTGATTGAAAACCAGACTGGAAAACACATACGTGCTTTGAGGAGTGACAATGGTGGGGAATTTGAGTCTCATAATTTTGACGACTTCTGTAACGAAGCATGAATCAAGAGACATCTAATTGTGCCCTACAACCCTCAACAGAATGGGATTGCTGAGAGATAAAAAACAATCTGTGAGGCAACAAAAGCTATGATGTGTGATCAGGACCTTCCCACATCACTATGGGCAGAAGCCACGAGCATTGTAGTTTATATTCATAATAGAAGTCCTCATGCTATTCTGAGGGAAAAGACTCCAGAAGAAGCATTTATTGGCGAAAATCTAGAAGTGGGACACTAGAGGATTTTCGGATGTCTAGTTTACATACATGTGCCGAAAGAGAAGAGAACTAAGATGGAGCCTTCTGGGAAGAAAGGAACTTTTGTTGGGTACAGTGAAACATCCAAGGCCTACAGGATCTATGTTCTAGGACAAAGACATATCGAGGTAAGCATGAATGTAACATTTCATGAAGAAGCTGCATTTAAGCAATCTAACGAATTGCATCTGGATACAGAGATGGAGGAACCTGAAGAGCCATTGGATCAGTTTGATACTGTGGATCCAGTAGAATAGATAGAGAGACCTCTGGCGGTACCTCCTGCTAAGAGGAAGCCTGCCCGGTGTAGAGAAATTTTGCGAGAGGCGGAAAAACATGCTGCTCCAGGTACATTCAGAGAGAGTAATAGACCTCAAATATATTCAGGTTATGTGGTTCTTATGCCTCAGATTAGTGATGTAGAGCCCACCATCTATGAGGATGCTGCTAAGCAACAAGTATGGAATGATGCCATGGTGGAAGAATATCAATCCATCATGAAGAATGATGTGTGGGAAGTGGTTCCAAGACCGGAAGGAAAATATGTGGTTACTTCTAAATTGATGTACAAGATCAAGCATGCAGCTGATGGGAATATTGAGAAATACAAAGCCAGATTTGCGGCTCGTGGTTTTTCTCAAAAGGAAGGGATAGATTATGATGAGACATTTGCACCAGTTGCAACGTATACTTCCATTAGAACCATTATCTCTCTTGCTTCAGTTCTGGGTTGGAAACTTCACTAGATGGATGTAAAGACTACATTCCTCAATGGCCAAGTTGAGGAAGAAGTGTATTTAGAACAACCAGAGGGATTCGTGGTTCATAGAAAAGAATCATATGTGTGCAAATTAAGGAAAGCACTATATGGGTTGAAACAGGCACCAAGGGCTTGGAAAGCGAGAATTGATAGTTTTCTTCAGAGCCTGGGTTTCTCCAAGAGTGCAGCTGATCCCAACCTGTATTTTAAGGTAATAGAAAATCATCCCCTGATTTTGGTTCTATATGTTGATGATTTGTTCCTTACAGGAGAGGAACAACTGATAGCCCAGTGTAAGAGGGAGCTCACTTTTGAATTTGAAATGAAAGACATTGGACTCATGAATTACTAACTTGGTTTGGAAGTGTGGCAAAGAACAAATGAAATTTTCCTTTCTCAAGGAAAATATACAGTTGATATACTGCATAGATTTGGTATGTTAGATTGTAAATCCATGTCTACACCCATGGTATCTAACTTAAAGAAGTTGCACGAGTCTAATTCTGAATCAGAGTTGGTGGACCTATCTATGTATAGGCAACTTATTGGATCCTTCTTGTATGATCCATACGAGGCTAGATATATGCTTTGCTGTAAGCGCCTTGAGTCAGTTCATGTCTAAGCCAAGACACAGACATTGGGTTTCCTCCAAACATGTGCTCAGATATTTGAGAGGGTCGATTGCATATGGACTTAAATACACTTATAGTGGAGGAGTGATGCTTCATGGTTATGCTGATTCAGGATGGGCTGGGAGCTCATTGGATCGGAAGAGTACTTCCACATACTGTTTTAGCTTGGGTTCAACTATGATATCTTGGTCTAGCAAGAAACAGGGCTCCATAGCTCAAAGTACAAATGAAGCAGAGTATATAGCAACTAGTAATGCTAGCAAAGAAGTAGAATGGATGAGAAAGCTTCTGTCTGGGTTGTTTCAAGAGAGGTTAGAAACAACTGTTATCCATTGTGATAACCAGAGCTGTTTAAAGCTCACAGAGAACTCAGTCTTTCATGTCAGATCAAAGCATATTGTTATGAAATATCACTGCATCAGAGACATGGTCCAAAGACGTGCCATCAAGCTGCAGTACATTCGTACTGATGAGCAAATAGCAGATATATTGACTAAGCCTTTGTCCTTTGGAAAATTTGTGTACTTCCGGGACAAGCTTGGTATGATAGAAAATGCCTCCCTCACTGAGAGGGAGTGTGAAAGTTTGCAGAATCATGAGAAATTCTCCAAGACTGCCTTGTATGCCAAGGTTGATTCGAGACTTGGAGAAAAGCCTTGTAAGTCAAGGCAAGAGATGGAAGATGCTGCTACAAGTCTCGTGAGCTTTGTGTGTCAAAGCAAAAGCCAAGATAAGTCTTGTGAGCTTTGTGTGTCAAAGAAAAAGTCAAAGACAAGGTGATGTGAAAAAGTTCTCCTAGGTCTTCAAGATGAGTTGAGTATTTCTTAGGGACTGGCCACCCTTAAGAGAAATAACTCTAGCAATTGACCATGGTTAAGGAGAACTAGATGATCACATCCCATGAAATGATCCATACCTGTATAAGGTTAGAAAAATTCTTGTGATATATAGATCCTGTGTGGATGTCAACAAGTCAATCGTCAAGTGCAAAGAATAGAAGGAACTGTGTGGATATGTATGCCTGAAGAATACCCTCCTTGCTGAGAGGGAGTGTTGAAGTGTGGGCAGTTGCAGAGGATATTCTTTTTATGCTTGAGTAAGTCGGCCCTAACCGCCCTGAGTAAGTCGGCGTAACCGCCCTGAGTAGGTCGGTCCTAACCTAAGGTCGGTCCTAGCCTAATCTAAAGTCGACCCTAACCTACCTAAGTTCGGCCCTAACCTAGGGTGACCTAACCTATGTAAATAGGAGGGGAGGTGCCCCTCTTTACATACATCACACACATCTGAGGTAGAGCAACTCGGGTCTGAGGCAACAACTAGGAGGCCGAATCTGAGGTAGACTGAGGTCAATTCTGAGGCAAAAGTTTGGCCTGTTCCGAGGCCAAAACAGTAGCAGGGCCAAGCCCTTTCTGAGACATCTTCTGAGGTAGATCTATGGTAGATCTAGGGTAGATCTTTGGCACATTTTTGAGACAGTGAAGAGCCTATCTCTGAGGCCAAGTTTGGGAAAAATGTGTGGCATTTGTTGGCTAGAGGAGAGGACAAACCTGTAGCAGATTAGTAGACAGAGAAAGGTGCAATCCTGAAGTCATATTGGGTGCAGATCCAAGTTCTCTTATGGAAACATGTTCAAGCTCAGTTAAAGGACAACAATAGTGTTTTGGTCTTGTGGTTTATCTCTCTCTCTCTTGAAGAGAGCTTTGTATTGACATTGTACTTGATTGACTAATATATATATATATCACAAAAAGTTATGTTGGGTTTTCTTCCCCATGAGGGTTTCCCAGGATAAATACTTGTGCACACTGTGAATGTCTTTCTTCAAATGATTCTTATGCTTCGGTTAATCTTTAAAGTTAAAGAACACTATTGCTAACTGTTGATAACTATTGCTATCTGTTTAAGCTCAATTTTCAACAAATCTTAAGTTGAGATCACTCAAGTCACTTAAGTGACCGACTTTTCATAAAGTCACTTTTACATATTAAAAAAATAAAAGCTCAACTTGACTTTATAAAATCTTTTTATAAAAATAAAGTCACTAGGGAAAAATGTGCTCGGTCGCTTCCGCATGCTGGGCACCGTCTATGTAGAAGTACCTCCGAGCTACCAAATCTAACACTCCCTCTTAGCGAGGGAGGTATTTTTGGTACCTCCACCTGAATTTGTCTCCAATTCATCTGCTGCCGTAGCTGCTCCTTCTGTACTAGAAGCCTTTGCTCTCTCTGAACAGGAAACCATTGCGCCCACTGCACCGGAAGTCTCAGCTGCCACCTCTGCTGATCTATGAACTAAAGACATGCTCCTAGGAGACTGCACACTCTCCTGAGCATCCATCTATGTCAACTCATTTCTGCTGAGTCCTTTGAGAGCCCTGGAAGAGGACTGAGTCCCCAGTATCAACTCTCTCTCCCGTGCAACCTTCCCACTCTCCGACACAGAATTTAAATCCAACACAAGTCGTCCCAACAACCTGTACAACCTCTCAACCTGACACCAAGCAACACTGCTGTGTCTGGATTAGCTCCCTCTGGATATAACAATACTCGACCACAATAGAATGCAAATCCAAATCCATCAACCTCCAAAGCTAACACTGAGAGTAAGTTAACTGTCATCTTTGGAGTATACAACACCCCAGCTACCTCCAGAAAACCTCTTGACTCTAGTTAGAATTTAACACTTCTAACCCCCTTCACTGCAAGTTGTGGGCCGGTACCAACACCCACTAAGCAGTTTGAGTCTGTTTCTGAAAGACTTGTTATCGCACAAGTTGTAGGTTGGGAAAAGCCTGACCCAACTACCAAAATGGCGACAACTAAGAGATCACCTACCCACTGTCACCTTAGGCAAGTGTTCCCGTCACTTTAGAGGTGAGGTAATCACCTTGTTGCCATCCTTATACACACTTGCAAACGTGATCTAAGTCTGGCTCACTTAGTGTGTCCTT
>JASDQU010223308.1:0-10591 GCA_032191745.1 Picea mariana | reverse complement strand
TCATCTTCAATTTTATCCCCAATAGATGGATGCATTTCAGCACAAGTAATAGGGTTTTCAAGCACATGAAAATAGTGTTGTGATATCTTATCATCCTGCTCCATTGACTTAGCGTGGTTTTTCATAAGCACATATTCATTTTCCTCAATGATGATTTTAGATTTATCTTTCAACAACTTAAATGCCTCAAAACATAAAGGCAAAGCATCTCCTTCAGCTGATCCGATATCCTTTCCTCTACAACTGTGATATGTAGGTTGAGTCATTTCACTATACTGTTGGAAAAAAAAATATGATAGGGAACATGCGGCTGGTTGTTCCAAGGAGTCACCATCACAATCATCATCGTATTCATCATATATAGGTAAATCAAAAACATATGCAACATCATCTAACAATAACAACCATGGAATGCCAACATGTCCTTCAACAAACTAATTTTCAAATTCATCTTCTTCACTATATACAAATGAATACATAAAACCATAAGCCCCCTGCTTATCATGGGATGGATCAGAAGCTAAATCAACATCTCTTCTTTCAAAAAGTGGAATATAATTCTTTGCAAAATCATTTACATTGGAAACTTTGAGAGGACCTATGATATCTTCAATTCTATGCTCAAGATTCCAATCAACTATTTTATGTTCATATTTACTTTCATGTTCTTGATCATTCAACCCCTAATTCTGGATCGGTTTACATGCTTGGATGTTGTGTTGAATGTCTTGAGCATAACTAAACATTTGTTGTAAGGACTCAGGTCTTCTTTCCATCAAGAGGAAATAAAAATATGGATGAAGAGTAGTTTCATAATGGAGCATGGCAGCAACTTCAGAGGGTTAAATTTCTTCGGACAAATTATAATAGACGCTAGAGAACTTTCTACTGAATACAAAAATAGCTTCATTGTTGTGTCTTTTCAAGGCATAAAACTCAGTGAGTTGTAGCTCTAAGGATTTCTCCTTGCCCCAAAACTTTAAAAAGACCTTCTTCAATTCCACCCATGAGCTAATGGTTTCTGGATGTAAATGTGTGAACCAGTGTTTGGTGTCTCCTTTCAAGGATTGGGAGAAAACTCTCATACACACATCATCGTGGTCAATATTGAATAAATCTATAAAATGGTCAAACCCTTGAATGTTCCTTTCAGCCGATATGATATCAGATTCTTCGTCAAACACATGTATACACTCATAGTAATTTGGAGGGAAATCATGAAGAGTTTGGGGTATATTTAAGGGTATATATCTATGTCAGGCCTTGGGGGATGTTGGACCAAGAAATGTGGAATGAACATTGGCCTAGGTCTCACGGGATTCACCAACTTGGTCATTTTCATTTCATGGCCCAGGTGAATTTTTTTTATCAGAACCAGTGAAAAGGTGAGGGTATGCATGTGCAACGTATAGAGGAGCAAATACAATTGCAAGTCTTTCATGATCATCATTAAAATAAAATAGGTAAAGGAAAATTCGTTTGACATGTTCAAGGAAGGAGCAGAGGAAAATTAAAATGAAAAGTAAAATGTTTTGGAAGAGGTCCCATTTTGAGTACCTTTTTTCCTTCATGACGCTTTTCCTTGCCCCTGTCAAGGGATCTCATCTTTCAGTGAAGTCTCTATCTTATGCTTGAAGCATTAAGAGTGGAGTTTCCTTTTGAAAATTCAGGATTATTTTATCAGTGGATTCATCTTCAAACTGATGTGGAGTCACCCGAGCAAGAGTACAACCAATATGTGCCTAAGTGTCTACTGCTCTCAGACCTTAGAACTCAACCATGTCATTCTTACTAGGAAAATTTTTCAATTTTGTCCCCGGCAATGGCGCCAAAATGTTAGCACTCCATAAATTCTCTCCAGTTGAATAGAAAAATGACAGAGGTAATTGTTTCAACCATCTTTAGAATTGAGGCACTAGCCTTGTTAACTCAGAGAGGGCTCTCTCGTGTCACTTGATATATCTATGGAAATTGGTGGGTAGGTTTGGTTTGTTTTGGGTTTTTTTTTTAATAAAATTGTTGGAGAACTGAAGATAACCTTTGGGCTATGGAGTCAGGAATGTAGGATGCATTTCCAAATCATGAAAATAATTAAGAGGAAAAGGCTAAATGAGGAAGTGACTTCTGAGTTTATACTTTGAAAATTTAGATGGTATCAGAAGAAAAGAAACACGTAACTATTATCAGAGAATTATAGTAATGAATTCTGAAATGGTTTAGAAGAGATAAACATAGCCTAAATCGCCAAGCCGAGAGCATTGAATAATGAATTCTGGAATTTTAATCTTTCAATTCAGACATAAGAAAGAAAAAATGACATGAAAAATAATAGGAATCACACACTAAGAGAGAAAATGAGACTCATAACACCACCAGTTAGAATCTTTTCATAAAAAGTATGAAATGTGCCTTTTCATTCATGTATTTATTCCATCCCTAGAGATTCACAAAGTTTTTCTGCATAGAGGAAAGGCTCCTCTTTTCTCCCTCCCCCCTTTGCGGTTGGATTGTAGTTGTTGTTCGCGTGCTCATTTATGACAAGATCCCTCATAACGAGGTTTAATATGACCCCCAACTCTATCTCAGTTGAAAGTTTGGTATCAAATTTAGTTTCCAGTATCTGCAAGACCCATCTTTATTTCTTACTTATTGACTTGCTTGGCACATTAGTTGAGAACCTAGTCGCGCCAGACACCATTTGATGAGTGTTATACATACCTTTCAGACTTTGCAGAGACCGCAATTTTTCCACCCTTTAAATTTATAGGACTCGGAAAATCAACACACATCGAGCATATTTTCCTTATGCATAAGATGGCAATTTCCCAGAGTAGGATAAAACGATTTCATATCTGAGATTTGATAGTCTTTTCATTTTAATCATGAATTACTTTCATAGTACGTTGGTGTGCCACGCTTCATCAATCCATTTATAATGATGAGCTTCGAGTTAGTTATGTGATGACATCCTTTTGATACTTCATATGGGAAAGTACCTGGACCAGTGATATGGAGTGATTTGACCAACTGCCATTCTTCCCACAAGATATTGATGTGAAATTTTAAACCACCCGACATCGGGGTCATGGGAAAAGTGGTTTCGGGCAATCCAATGTCTTCCTCGATGCATCTGTAAGAGCGCCATGCATTCCCTATCAAAACCATAATGGTTTTCCCCGGACTTCCTTCTCAAAATTACGTTATGTGATATTTGTCAGCCCAATGTGGGCCTCAACCATGGATCTGGGATTTTTCAAAATCGAGGTCCACCGAGCTACTCCCTTCCCTCCTCTGCTATATTTTTCTATATGTCATGGGATATAGCCAGGCCCCCTAAACTATCAAGCTTCTACTGTGGTATAGCATTTCGCTAAATTTCCAAAATTTTTAGATCCCGATACGAAAATTGTTAAGATCATAACACATCATAGGATCCACCAAATATAAATATGAATCACTCAAGAGATTCATATTTTTCATCATAGGTGTGGCCATGGACTTGCATTCCATCATCTTGAATCTCTATAAGATCTCAACAATATATTTTCCTTGGCTAAGGAAAATCTCATCTAGTCTCTTCCACACCTCCAATCCCAATAAATAATGCATCCAACCTAGATCCTTCATATTGAACTCTGAAGTGATTTCCCTCTTGCACCCATCTATGATATTCTCATCCCTTGTAATAAACATGTCATCCAATATCAAGGGGAAACCATTCCCAAGGTCATCAAAATAACTTTATGTCACATCCTTCCCTAGGTACGTTTTTAAGTCCGTACAAAGACTTATTCAATCTGCAAACTTGAGAGTCCTTATCATGTATATTGTGGTTGCTCTATGTAGAATTATTATCGATACTGGAGAAATTATCTCATCATAATATTCTCCCACTTGCTGGGAGAATCCTTTTTTCATAAAGAAACCTTTGTACATCTCTATGCTTCCATCTACAACATGCTTGATCTTGTACATAAACTTGGAAGACATCATTGACTTCCCTACTAGTATCGAAGCTACTTTCCACACATCATTCTTCGTTATGGACTGATTCTCTTCCATCATGGCATCCTTCTAGACACACTTTTCTTAGCAGCTTCCTCATAAGTGGAAGGTTTTGAATCAATGATATTCCTCATCGGTGCCACATAGATGGAAACTTGTGTGGTCTCTTGATCTCTCTAGAACTGAGTAAAAATCCACACCCTAGTCCTTCTAACTGGCTTCATTCTCTGTCACTATAGCAAAGTCTATTGAAACAATGGAATCCTCCCAAGAGATATCACATCTCTTATAACCTTATGAAGCTACGATCTAGCCTTCTCAACTCATAGCATATGTTTGTTAGTTTTCAAATATGTCTCTCTCCCACCTCAATCATAGGGGGAACTTCGTATGAATGATATAGTCTTCCTCTGAGTCAAATTACTCTCTCTGAAATCAGGATCACTCTAATTCTTCATGCTTCCTCTGATTATATATAATCTCTAGAGACATCTTCTCCCTCTACATGTGCTCACCTCCTCTAAAGTTTTATCTCCTATGAACTGTATTGGGGAAACGTCTCCTCCCTACTCGATCATGGGGGTTGACTCCCTCTAAAATCTAGCTCCTTATGAGCTGGTACATGTTGGGTCCACCTACCTCACCACCGGTGGAGCCATCTTCTCCTCCTCATGATATGGCTCATTAGTGTCATATATCTGTATCCCCTTTTTCATCCTGCAAAGTATCACAGGACCACACTGGTCTCTTTCTGGTTACTGCAATGATCTTGGGTAGGCCCTTTTGTCTCTATTGAATATTCTTGATGATATGAAGAGTGATCAACTGAACTAGAAAGATATGTATGGTCACCTTCGGATCCTTCTGCTCCTTATAATCAATCTCCATATGATATACTTCGTCCTCTTCTCCTTCATTACATGGATGTCTACGGTCATGTACACAGCTCTATGTCTGGACAATCTTCTCCATGTCTCATCTAGATACCATATAATCTATTGCCTCCTACAACCGTCATCATATCTCCCTCTCAGAGCTATTACCTATGACCTTCCAAGAACAAGAATAACAACAACCAAGAACATTTCCTAGAGGATATCAATTTAATCTTGCAAACAAGTGCATCATTAATACTAAACAATGAGTATTTACTTAATAATCATCATATCAACAACATTCAAGTGTTAATAAACATTTTGTAGTAATGGAACTCTAAATACTATTATTTTATTTACAACACATACTCAAGCTATAGCAATACGAAATATCAAACATGATATGAAAACGTGGAGTCTAGTTGTTTCTATCCAGTTTGAGTTGCCTTCTACTTCCCCATCAAGTGTTTGGAAGAACCACTATCTAAAATACATAATATCCATCATTTGAATCCTTTTCCTTTTCCTAGGGTGTCGAATTTTCCATGTCAGTTTCATGTGTAGGATGCTTCCCTTGTTCATCCTTATGGGGACATTGAGAGGCATAATGTACCAGCTTCTTACAGTTGTAGCATATTACTTTTGATGCATCCTTTTTATAATGTGGGCTTTTAGATTTCTTCACACTGACTTCTCTTCTCTCTTTCCTTTTCTTCACATGAGAAACAAGAGATCGGTTTTCATTATCATTTTTCTTATGAGATTTGGATATTAGCATGGATTCTTGCTGGGAAAAATCAAACCATAACTTTATCAAACTTGGAAAGTTTTCTTCTTGCACAAATTCCTTAAAAAAATGGGTCCCAAGAAGAAGGAAGTTTATTGAGTGTAGTAGTCACAAGTTCAGTGTCTTCCACTGCATCTCCAATAGCTAATAATTGTTCCTTAATCTGTGAGATTCTCATGAAGTAATTTGAGACTATTTTTTACTTTTTTGTTGTTACATTTCTGAGTTGATGCCTTAGAGTAAGCTTTTGGATGGTGTTCTTACTTTCATAAAGTATGGTTAGGGAATCAAACATTACTTTCAGTGTCTTTATTTATGATACATTCAGTATTAGATGATCCTTTATTGAGTCTATCAAGATCCTCTTGGCCTTGACCTCATTCTTCCTGAATTTTTCTTTGGAGTCTTCTAGTTCTTCTAGTTCTTGAAGCACCTGCTTGACATGATCCAATAAATCATTCTCTTATAGAATGACAAGTACTCTATGCTTCCAGGATCTAAATATATCTTATCCATCCAATCTATGCTCAACTCTCATACTTGTTGACATTTTTGTCAGTAGAAACCCTAGATATGAGAAATTTCAAATTTATGAACTTCACGAAACTACAACCAGAGTGTTGCAAGAGGTGTGCTAGGGTAGGGTGAACTTATCCATGGTGAAATTATTCCCAATGACTTGAAACTAGTGCTCAATGATATTTACAAAGATATTATGGTGCGGCGGCAAGGTATTGCTACAAACGATCTTCCTTCCAGTGGTTAGTCTATTCTGAAGGTAACCATCTATGATACCATGTTAGATTTTCATTAACTTTTATAGAACAACTAGGTTTACTATTATATTTAGATCTTCTCTCACACTAGCATTTATATCATGTACTGAAAATAAGATCTGCAGTAACAAGCAAAATAAGACACGAGAATTTATCACGGGAAAACCCTAAATGGGGGAAAAACCCATCCAACCTTTCTTAGAGATATTTTGTCCAAAAAAGTCCAACCATGAACCAATAGATAAACCCTAAAACAATGGCTAGCTAAATATACAACTAGAAATAACACCTCACCTGCAGTAGAAACACCATACAAGAGTAGCGCACCTCCACCAAGGGTAGCACACAAGAGAGAGTTACCTCAAAGAATAACCAAGATCTTGTATGTTTTAGTAGTTGTGTCTTCCTAGAATCATGCATGCACCTTATGTAGCTACAACTACAAGTGAGAATGAGATCAAATGATCAAGGTGTCACTATATTTATACTAGTTTGTTAATGTACTGGGAATGACTTCTCATCTAGAATACTGAGGCCGACTTTTCATCTGGAATAATTCATTTTCCACTTTATTAATTCTTGTGGGCCAACTTCTTATTTAGAGGATTCTCTTTTCACTTTAATATAAAAAAAAGGTATAATGTGGGATTCCTTGTAGTTTGTCCCAAGAAACATCCTTTACTAAAATTTATGTGGGATTTTTGAACTCAATACATTTTTGTTACTCCAACATGGATTGGTTGATTCTTCTTCCGGGAACATAAAATAGAATCTTCACACCATGAAAATTACATCTCGAGAAAAACGTATGTGGTATCATATTTTAAAAAAAATGGTAAATATGTGAACCAAAAATCGAGAGATGACTTTTCAGTTCCTTCTCTATGTTTTATTACTCTATTTTCCCTTCTAATGAGATTTATTCAACAACAATCATGCACTACAATATGTGATTTATTCAAATAGAAATGGATTACACTGAAATAGTCTTCCATGGTTATTTACAGAGCAAGAAAGAAATGTTGTAAAAGATGTCATTCGGAAAATTAAATTTCCCACAGGATTTTCTTCAAACAAAAATAATATATTAATGAAGAAAGGTGAATTTGGTGGGGTGAAAACTCATGACTTGCATACCTTCATTAAGGTAATTATTTTGGACATAGATTTCTATATTGGTAAATATATGATTTTTTAGAATTGTAATTTATGGTTTTCTTTTCCTAAAAATTAATGATCCCTTTGTTGTTACAATATATTCTACCTCTATCTCTACCTGGCAACTTTGACAACAACGTAAAAAAAGTTATATATGATATTGGAAAATACATGAGGTAAATATTAATGATTTATATGCAAAATCATTGTTTCTCAACTTGTCGACATATATTTTACTTTCATTGCATATATGACATTGTTGTTGAAACTTGTGATCTGATTTGTTGTATCATGTGTATTTTATTGTCATAAAAATAAATCCCTAAATAAGATATAAAATATTGGACGAGAGAAATTCCTTAGCTAATGTGGGAAATGAAAAAGTATCTACGTCTGATATTTTTCAATGCACTTGAAAACTACCTCATACACCAAGTTGAGGAGATTGAAATCGGTGGACCTATACACACAAGGTCAATGTGGATGGTGGAGAGGCACTTGAAGTCATTGAAGGATTTCGTTAGACAGAGAACACATCTTGAGGGATCTATGCTGGAGGGCTATATCATATATTAATCCTTGGTGTATATTAGTCAGTATCATCCTAAATTAGCAACAAAAGTCATGAAGGTGCCTCGGATTCGGGATCTCAATTCCATTAACAAATTTGAATGGGAGATCTTGGTAGGGAAAGGTAGAATGAGTAAAGTGAAAGGTAATTATTTTCTAAAGATCTATAATACTTTGGATTAATATTTATTTATTTATATATTGTACTTATTTAAGTTTTATTTAGCTTCCATGATCAATTATTATTTAATATTTACTCTAATTACTAATTTTTATTCCTTTTTCATATAGTTGGTCGAGAGTGGGAAGGAATACATTTATACATTGCAAATGAACTTGATTGGATGAAAGTATGGATAGATTGATGTAATATACAAGGTAACAGTAGGTTATCATGGGAAGGGTGTTACAACAATTTTTTCCTCATTCTGTGCAACTTGCTTGGATGGCCTTTCCATTTCTTTATGCAGACTTGAAGTCCCCTTTTTCACCTTCTAGAGCCAAAAATGCACATTTTTCCACATATACACACCCTATCAGTTATATAACAAGAATATAGATAGGTTGCTCCACTATATCTCACGTACATTGGGTTTGGTGCTCAAAATTATAAATTCTGTCATGTTTCCATGCGATGTTGTTATAACCCTAAATTGCACCATACATGCTTACCTGGCATCAGGCCAACTCATATCCCTTCATTGCGAAAACATCTGCTGAACAACCTCTTTAAAAATCCTCTGGGGAAAGGTACACGCGCCCTAACCCACTACTGCACGCGGGTGAATGCTGGCAGGCCTACTACAACCCGTGTTTACCTAACAAAGCACAAAAACAGGAAAGTTGTCGATGGGACAAAAAGCTATGGGTCAGTTAACTGAAACTCCTGGCCATGCATGGCCGAGAGTTCGTCCAAAACCCTAGCTCCTTCTAGCCTATAAAAGAAGGGGTATGGGTACTATTTGGAAGAGGAAAATTATAGCGAAGAAACTCTGCCCATTTGCCAAATCAATTTGTCCCGACCCTTTATCCTTTCCTCAAGCCTAAGGAGAATTAACGCAAAGCAGTTGGAGGACAAAAGAAAAGGAGGAGCCCAGGATCAAGATCAAGGAGCGGTGGCCGCTCTCTATCATTATTGTAAGTTGATTCATCTTGAGATTAATAAAAGAATACTTTTCCCGTCCCAATGCATGAGTTATATGTGATTTATGTAATTTATGCTTAATTTCTAACCCTCAAGTAGAAAAATAGCATGCATGCATAGTGTTTTGTCTTGATTGCAGGTTAACTTTGGAAGGAGCAGCGCAAGTAAGCAGGCAAAGCGCAACAAAGGATCTACACCAAACATCAATAAAAAGGTTAGTAGTTCATTTCCATGTATGTGTCTTGAAAGAGGGGTTTAAGTTTTGGGTGGTAGGTTAAACGGTCATTTCTATAAGGTCAAAATCTGCATGCAAGCCTAGCCCTAGCTTGCTAGTCCATAGGGTATCATTTCCCAACAACAGAATTGGCGACTCCACTGGGGAGATATACTTTTTAGGGTTTATGGGTTTGGTTGAGTTTTTGGGTAGTTTAAGAGATTAGATTTTTTGTTTCTTTGCCTGTCTTTTTCAGTAAGGCCTAAGCTAGCAGGGAGCCTGGTTCTTCATACCATTTTTCCTTGACTGTTGCTTGACAACAATTTTCGGGACACATAGAGGTACATGCGGCCTGCAGAATGCCTGCACGCGTGTGTCGGTGCCCTAACCTTCTATAACCCGCATTTGAATGCCTGTTGTAGAGGTTTCAGCAGCGTGTAGGAGTCATAAAGCTTGAGAGGCAGTCCTCCTCTTCTCTGTCAGAATTTTACATTCTCAGGGAGCTTTCTGGATCCTGTCTAAGTCTTGCTAGTTCACAGTCTTGTCTCAGTTTGCTTTATTGCGTTTTGTTATTCTTTGCAATTATTTTTCTTTTCTGTTAAGAAGAAGCATCCAAGCCTTCAGGAGACCCTGGTTATCAATATCAGAGGTCTTCTCTTGGTCTGGGTTGCCTGTGTTGTTTTTGTCTTAGAATTGATACATACACGCGGCCTGTGCAAGTGCATCCCGTGGGTGCAAGCGCCCTGTTGTAGCTCAGCACGCGTTTGCAGGCATGTTGTTTCAGTGATAGAGTTGTGCTTTGACAGGTTTCTTTTCAATTAGGGTGGGGCAGTCATCCCCTCCTGTGGTGAGAAGTGTTCCTCTCATGTGTTTGAGACTAGGGTTGGAAATTCAGTAGGTTAGGGCCTCTTACCCTTAGCTTGTTTTTTCTTAGTTGATAGTTGATAGAAAAGATAAAAAAGACAAAATGTGTTTTATGGTTTTTAGACAAGCGTAGGAGTCTGTGCTTTCTTGATTGCCATTGTGTATCTTTGCTCAGATTCCTTGCGATCTACGCTTTAA
>JASDQU010223305.1:0-17650 GCA_032191745.1 Picea mariana | reverse complement strand
CAGTGGGTGGGGAAGCTCCTGTTACGCCAGTTTGATCCTTACCTTTCAACTACTTGACCTAAACTACAAACTGAGCGATAACAGGCACTGATCTTAGGTCTCCAACGTTGAAGTGATAGTGGTCAAACAAACTTTCAAACTCTTATAAATTGAAACCCTAACTAACTACTAACCCTATAAAGGCTAACGTCATCCTTGGTTATTCCATCTTGACGCAACTAGTTTTCTTCATGGGCAATTAGATGATGGTTTAAGAGCATTTATTGAGTAAGGGATTGATTGGATACATTGTTTTCTACATCATCTTGATATTTATTGATGAATTGATATTTTTCCATTGCTATATTAATAAACATTGATCTCGTCAATATCTATTGTCAAAATTGCTAATATATTGATATTAGATAGTTGTATGAAGTACTAACCCATTGAATCATAGCCTACATATATTGTTTTGCTGTTGCTTTGTTCCGTGCAGGTGTTCTCATTTGGGCCTACACTTCATTATTGGTTGTTTAGCCTGACTATTTGCTCTTGGTGGTGACATGTGAAGAGGGACTTTTACTTATACCTTTATACCTTAGCCTCTTCAAAACCCCAGGTTACCGGGGACGTCTCCCCTGAGCCTAACCTCCCTAAAGAGAAAGAACCTCCCCATTGTGGTGACATTGGGTGGGGTAGGTTCCTGTTACGCCAGTTTGGCCTCTATCTTCTAGCCATTTGACCTAGCTACAAACTGTGCGATAACATACCCTTTTACACAATTAGGGTTACATAGTAAATCTTACTCTAAGACAATATAGCAAGGATCTCTCACATCCTCTAGTGCTTAGCCACTAGGGACACGTCCACCTGTGCTCACCCATGGGGATGTCACTCTCAACAGATTAACTAAGTGCACAGGAGTATCATCTGGAGAGCCATCTCAAGTCAGCTCAACTAAGTCCATAGGAGTCCGATAGGAGACCATCTCAAGTCAGCTCAACTCAGTCCAGAGGAGCACAACAAGATATCACACATCATCTCAACTGAGTCTAGAGGAGTATGACAAACCCATCACATGGTCTCTCTCACAGATCCTCTCAACTCAATCCAGAGGAGAATGACCTCGAGAATGTCTCATGAAGCTGTAATCAACAACAAGAACCATATGCAATATAATATAATCCTTGAACCTCTTAAATGAAGGTAAAAATGCGCAAGAAGCAATTGTTGTATTGCTAAGATTGAAAACAATGCACAATGAATCCCATGACTTAAGCCTCGTCAAAGCTAGCTCAAAGGATCCAGGTCTATAATCCTTATGACTAAAAAAGTCGCACTCATTAACTTCGTGGGCTACCTATAGGCATCTTGAGCAAAGGATTCTATAGCGACAACACTCCTCCAGCTTGGATCTTGAACACCACTCATAATCATAAGATTGCATGTAGGCGAGGAGAATTAAAAGGTAAATCTAGGTACAAAATTGGAAAAGAAAGGGGACCATGCATTTAAGCATATGGTTTGTTGAGGGTTCAACACTTACTAATATTAAAACAATGATTACATTGGTAGGAAAAACACCTTTGATTAGGTGCTTTGTCTTGGTTTAGATGTCATTTCTCTAGATAGAAAGAGATTCTAGTGTTAAGGAGGACACCTAAGGAACTATAGTCTCCTCAATAAATGAAGGAACCATATTTCTTTGTGATAGTAAAAAATCCATCATTGGTAAAGAATATAGTTTATAATGTAAAAACCAAACATATTGAAGCTTGATACCATTTTTCTCATGAAAACATACAAGATGGACATGTAATTTTAATGTAATCTTGAATCACTGTATCACAAATGATCAAGTGACCAATATCTTCACCAAAGAACTTAATGAGCCCATGCATGTCATATTAAGGCTCATGATGCAAATAAAGGAATTGCCATCAAGGGTGAATGCAGACATGATGTCAACACTTTCTTCCTCTAACACTCGATATAATGGAAATGTTCTTCTATCATATGATGTAACCTCATATGATATAACCTTAATGTATCTATCATTGAATGTAACCCTTAATGTAAATAGTCACTTTCTCTCTCTCATGTTTTAATCATTAATGAGATTATATCCTTGCATTGTAAATGTTAGCTTTTGGGGTTACTTCAAAATTGTTTACACCATGTTTGTGATGCTTCATGAAATTAGGGGTACATAGTGTATGATCAATCCTTGATGGTCTGTGATGGATTTGCACAAGGGAGATGGTCCATAATGGATTTGCACATTGGAGATTTCTTACTCTATGGTTGCTTGACCTCAGTTGGGTGCTTGCTTGGTATTCTTCCCTAGGGCATTGGAGATCTCCTAACAGCTTGGGTGATGTTCTACATGATGGCCACATGGAGATGATTGCTTATTTGGAGAACACCCTACTTAGGAGGAGGAGCATTTTGCATCATGGAGGAAGGCATTGGACCCTAGACAGTGCAAGGTAGCTTGGATGCTTGCATGGAGACATAGAGTTGACTTGGGACACCTAGGTTGTGATAGTGTTCATGCAAGGGGAGTGGACCTAGTGGAGTACATGGCTTAGGAGGTTCATTGGAGTCTTTGGAGGCTTGTAGAAGGAGCATTGGACATGACTCATAGAGCACCCTTCCATTTGGAACAATGTTTGTGGATGACATCACTTTGGAGCTTCACATGTGTACCCCTAGAGTGTAGCGCTCCACATGCGTGAACCTACATGTGTTATTGTAGGTTGCTTGTAAGGGAATTAACCCACATATGTATTGTTGGCCTCCCTTACCTCTCATATATATATATATATATATATATATAGAGAGAGAGAGAGAGAGAGAGAGTTCTTTCATTAATCATCATCATACTCTTCTCTTTGTACTTGTTTTCTTAGAGTGATTCCAAAAGGTTTATGAGGAAACCCTAGGAAAAGTATACAAGGGAAGGAGGACGCCTTTGTTCGAGCTTGCTTGGGTTTGTTCTCGTGAGATAGATGTTGGAGATGATCACTCATCATTACTCATTCATTCTTGCAAAGAGATGTGATTAAGAGGAGCGTGCCACTTCTCCTATCTCTCTTGTATATTTTGTTGCACTAGATCTCTCTCTCTCTCTCTCGGAGTCACTAGGGTTTCCTAAGCTTGGAGTATCTTGAAGACTGTGGTTAAGGTTTCATCCTTTGGGGATTTGAATATTAGGGTTTTGGGATGAAACCCTAGGCTATACTTGGTGAAGAGAGAAAAAAAGAGATGGCTTGCCTTGGAGGACATGCTTGTGTGAGCTATGGTTTTCTTGGTTTTCCCTAGCGAGGGTTTTGGAGTGCTAGAGGATTCTACTAACCTTGGGATAAGGCTATGGTATGTATATGGATTGCATCCATATGCATATTAATGAAGTTGTTTTTCAGCCATCTATATTTTTCATGGTTTGTAATTTCTAACACTATATATCTTGTTGATTTGACATAAGTCAAGGGTGAATTGTTAAGTGATTTAACATTGTTAAGGGCAGATTTACAATTGTATTTACAATGGCCATACATGTTTTTAAATCTAGTTTATGCATGATAAGACTTCCCTAGAGAGATGAAACTTATGTAATGCTCAAGATAGTAAAATCAACAAGCATAAATTAAACACATCATTTCGTATGCCTTTAACCAATTAAAAGTAATTATAGTTGCTTTTATTAATGCATAATCAACATGAGGGACGAGTTGAGGGTCATACTTGAAAGTTGTTGAAATAAAATCAGTTAGGGAAAACCCCTTCCACTTAGGAGCTTCATAACCATACATGGCTTGAAAGGGAGTCATTTTAGCTAATGTGTGGTACATGGAGTTATACTACCATTCTGCATGGTGCAACCATTGGAGCCACAAATTCTTCTTATCATTTATGAAAAAACTAAGGTAGGCTTCCAAACATTTATTGACAACTTTTGTCTAACCATATGTTTGGGGGTGGTAAGCTGAACTCATGTTAAGGGAGGTCCCAATTTGTTTACAAAACTCCTTCTAGAAATTACCTTTAAATTACCATGAAATGTGCATACTTAGTTAATCTATCAACCACCACGAGGATTTTGTCTTTCCCTTATGTTACCCCTCATTCTAGCATGGGGTAACCCTGGTGAATTTCTTCACTAGCCCTTTTATCTTTGAGCTTTGGATAGTTGTGGGACCTACTTGTTTTGATGGACATTGATGGAGGATTTGATGGAAGATTTGTTGATCATGTAATGCAATATTTGATGATGTATAGTCCCTTCATTGAAGCCCCTTAGGGTTTGGGCATGGCTTTAACTTCATTCAGATTTTTGGGCATTTCATAATTCCCAATGCAGTCCACAGTTCCCAAGGCAGTTCACACTTATTGAGGCAGCTCAAGGTTCCCAAGGCACTAGCCAAAACTAATTTGCACTATTCTTCATGCACCAGGGCTTCCCATGCCATGCCACATTCTAGATTTTTGTGATCTCACCTCATTCACTCATTTTGAGGCATATGTCACCTGAATTAAGGGGACGTCCGCCTTGAAGTTTGCATGGAGGGATTTATTTGGCACGCATGGACTTACTAGCCCCTTCGCATGGCTTGAGTGGTGGTGCACTTGGTCTAAGGAGTAAGACTATCCTTGGGACACATCACACATTTCTTATGGAGTTGATTTTGAGGAGATCGTCCACTTTTATGGGGTTATTACATCACTTCTGGAGCTTTTTGACATTGAAAGCCACAAGCCCACATTGGAGGAACCCTAGGAGGGTGGACTTGCGTGTATTGAGGAAAATTTTGACCTTGCACATCTCACAATTGGACTTGGATGCTGATTTGTAGGGGGGCACACCTTTAAAGGGTAATTTACTCATAAATTATGGGACATTTCATCTTCGAATGCACACATCCACCTTTGGAGGAGACATAAAGGAGATCAATTAAATGATTTGTGGAGATCAGTTGGAGCTCACCTCTCTTGGAAGCCTTTGGAGACTAAACGTTCCACTTTGGGTCACTTTCCTCCCTCATTGTAGGAGACATCCCTCTCTCTTGGGGATATTTCAACTTGAATGATTGTACATGTGGCTTGACCACTCCATGATTATTGTATTTTGACTAGATAATTGTAGGAAATGTATATTTTACTTTTCATAAGCCTAGGTTTAAGGATCTCACATGAGATAACATTATTTCATTGTAAATGAAGTTAAGAATCACTCTATAAATAGAGGTTCCCTTTCTCATTATCATTGATGGTTGGATTTTGGAGCTTAATTGAGACGTCCATTATCGGTTAGTGGAGACCACCTCAAATCCCATCAAGGGGCAAATACTTGACTTCACATGTAAGTGCAAGTAAGTAGGTAGGCATCTTTTCATTCATTGTATATACCATCTGCATTTCATGCTAGAGTAGTTGTATTTCCATTTGTATATATGCTTTCTTACTTTCATTTTATTGTACCATATATGAGCCATGGGTGATATCACCACCCCAAATGATTATTGATAGATTTTGTTGAGATCTAGCAGGTCACAGGTCATACCAGAGATGTTGAGCTTCTCATGCGCTCTATAGTGAGCACATGTCCCCGAGTTGGAGCTAGATGTTATCCCCTAGCCCGGGGATAACTTAAGAGATTATGTCTCAAGGCCCACAGGTCCTAAACATGGAGTACCGAGAGCCATATTGACTTGACCCTAGCCCTGGAGGGCCCATCCTTCTTCTTCATCGCCTCCATCTTGTCAGCAACAACAACATCCATCCCATCGACTTGGTCCTTCAACATCATTGGGTCTTGCTCCATGAGGTAATAAGTCCGAGTATCATGGTATGTGTCACTCTGATTCTCAAAACATTTGAATATGTGCATTTAATTCTTTTTGCTTCATGACGTGTGCTTCGACTTTATGCCATTTGACTTGTCCATACCTGGGGGGGATGACAAAATGCCCTAGCAAGTTGGTTCCCTTAGGAGTGAGTTGCCATTGGGTGGGTTCATGAAAGGCCATCATCCATTCCCACCATACTTATCACTTTTCTTCATCTTCCCTCTCATCCATACCCTGCATTGGTTCGAGCATTGGGTTTGCCAAGCTAGCAAAGGGTTGTACCTTGCCTTGTGGGAAGAAGGGGCTAAAGGCCCAGAGGGTAAAAGTAGCTGGCAAAAGATAAGAGCCAAAAGAACAAAACCTTTAGATGCTTCGCCCAGGGATCCTCGAGAAAGCAATAAAAGGCTTCTCGGTAAGAAAAAGGAGGGACCCATAAAATAAATAAACTCAAGACCTAGTTGGAGGATAGGGGGTCTCATCACGAGCCAGACTATTAGGTCCATGGGCATGTAGCGGTATGACACTACCATTCAGCTGGTCACCATGCTAGGGTAGTGGCTCTTGGTAGCATAGCCAGGAGAAAGGGGGTCTCATCACGATCCACCCTTCTCATCTTCGTAAAATGCTTGTGAGTAACACTGTCACCACTAGTCACCACGCTAGGGCAGCGTCCCTCAACTATTCTCTTGAAAGAAAAAGCAATATGATAAAAAAGGTAAAAGGGCATTGAATGGGCTTGGAAACACTTGCATCCATGACAAGGTGCAGCTCACCCTCTTCAGAGGCACCCACAGGTAAGCCATACATTTCCCTGTCATCACTACACCCATTACCCAAACATCCCCATACCATCTCATGCACTTACATGACCTAGATTGGTCTTCACCTGGAAACATCCAACATCTAAGGAGAATTAGCCCAATAGGACGTCCTGAAACCCTCTCCAAACCTGGCTTGTAGAATAGCATAACGTCTTTGAGCACTTTTCTGGGAAAGGGGGCTTTTATGCACATGTTTAGATAACTTGATTATTAGATGTGATTAACATTGCTATGATCCCTGTGACTAATGAGCCCATGGAGGGCATACTTGTTGTTGCTGTAGGACCATGCCTGACGAATAGGTAAACATGGGGAGATGATTAGCTCGGACCTCCATAGGGCTAAAATCCCACTAGATGGATGCTGAGACCCCAGCCAGGGGCAGACATATACCAAAGGCTTGCACCGGAGAGAGAGGAGGAAGTTCGACGAGAGATAGCCTAGCAAGCCTGGACCCAGGGGGGTCTTGCCCTCCCACCATGATGTTGGCCCTTGACGTCATCATTCAGAGCCTTGACGTCACCTAGTTGAGGTCCCCAGCTTGAGGACGACATTGGTTGGCACGTGTGGCAGTTCCAAACGGGTTTTGAGCCCCAACGTTCCACTTGGAGGGCCAACGTTCCAGCAAGGAAGCCAACGTCACCTTAGGAGGGGCATGATGTCACCCTAAAAATCTTAGATTAGGGTTTTATTTGACAAATTTATGTCAAATTGGATTTTCTCATGTAAACTGGCCATGTTCGCCTTTTTGACCTAATTTTGTAATTAAAGGTCATTTTCATTGTATAAATAGGGGATTTTCCCCTTGTATTTTATCATCATTCTTTCACTCACTAAGTGAGGTCTGAAATTCGGCTCCTTTAAGGCTCTTTGGCTGAAATTAAGTGGTGCGCAACTCTTGGAGGAGGCTTATATTAGTGTTTTTGGCATTTTTCTTGGTGGAAAGTCTTCAACTAGGTTAATTGCTAGATTATCCTTGGTGAATGTAAGTGGATTTCTGCAATTCTTCTTTACTTTGAATGGTTATAGTACATTTACTTTGCATTTTTCCAAGATTATGAAATTGCTAGCTTAAAACCATAGGAGATCAAGCACATGTTATTGTCCTTGTCTTAATAGCTTTCCACCTACTAGATTGTGCTAGAAAGCCTATCCTTTGAAGCATTGTGCTAGAGCCCTACCATTGTAGCACTCTAGCATCACTTGCTTCATCAAGTCATTATTTACTTCAACTTCAAGCTTGAGCTAAAGAAGAAGGAAAACCGCTAGGGCCTAGGGTTACCTACTTCCTAGTAGTTGTTTTCCTTCTAGGGCTTGTTGATTGAGGCCTTGGGTTACCAACACCTCAACTGTCATCCCTCTTTCTCCTTAGCTCACATATTATCATTTGTTTCCTTCAAGATTGCTGCTGCAAAAAAGTGACTGCATTAGCCCTAACGACACTGATCTAGACCTTCTATTTGATTGATTGATGAGATCAACCCTTGAATCTTTTAACTCAAGCTATCTACTAACCTTTCCTAACCCTAGATTAGACTAATTCACTAACCTTCTTGCTGCTGTTACAAAGTAAGCTACGGCCAATTATTACAGCAGTAAAAGCTCTTAAAAGCAATTGCAAAAGTTGATTTTTACATTGCCTAATTAGCTTCTGACAAGTGCTAGTATATTGTTGTTGTTAGGTCATCATTTTTTGTCATTTTGAAGCTTATTGAAGGCATTGATTGTGAAGCCATCATCTTATATACATTTCTATTATAGATTTTCTGTTTGCTTCATCTTGCATCAACTTCTTGCTTTCATTGACAAGTCTGGAGTTTTTATGAAGCACTAACATCAAATTTTACTTGCAAAATAGTGTTTTTTTGTTGCTTTGTTCTGGGCAAGTACACTCAAGCATATCATTGCTTCATTTGCTAAAACTTTGGGACTTTCTGATCGGTGTGACTTGTGAGAGGGGATATATTTTCTTGATACTTCAACCTTTGCCTTCTCAAACCCCCAAGTCAACGGGGACGTTTCTCCTGGGCTATCATCCCTAAATAGAAAGAGGTGTCCTATTAAGGTGACAGTGATATCACAACCTCCTGTTACACCAATTTACCCTCCTTTAGCCTTTCCCTTTGGGACAAGTACAAATTGTGCGATAACATTTTGGCGCCGTTGTCGGGGAACACTGAGTCAATTTTCCTCAAAGATGACAATTTTCGGTAATCCTTTCCTTAAAATCCTTTTGCTTTGCAAAGCTTACCTGGCGACTCCACTGGGGGTGATCCCCTCATCCCTTTGATAATCTCAAAAAAAGGATTGTCTGGCGACTCCACAAATGACGACTCGTAGCAGACGTCAGTACACACTTTCTTCTCCTGTAGTTCCTATTGCCCCTATGGCTCCTCCTAAATGGTCTCCCAAAGAACATTTTGTCCCTTTGGACTTTAGCTAACACCCAAGGTGGATTACATGATATCCCAAAAAAGATTGATTCCTGGATACCTAGATTCTCGGGAGAAGTAGGATCTTATGGCAACTCACATTGGACTAAGTTTTATGAGGGGTATGAATTTCACCAATCAGGAGAAGAACACTGTGACACTTTTATGAGGCTTTTTGTGAGCTCACTCACCGGAAGTGCCAGGACCTAGATTAACTGATTCCCAAGTGGAAGCTTCAAAACTCCTGAAGATCTGGAACAAGCTTTCATGAACAGATGGTGTAAAGAAGAAAGTATGGCCTCCTTTTACTCTCAATACCTCAAAGTTTGCAAAGGAACTAACGAAAACATTAGGGAATTCAATGATAGGTTCAACACTCTCATTAGCAAACTTCAACCCAACTTTCTCGCAAAGAGCGCTATTCTCCAACATTACCTTAACTCCTTAGAAGGAACTTTACAATTTGCCCTCAAGGATCGATTACCTACAAGCCTAGAAGAAGCTCAAGATGTTGCCTTCCAGATTGAAGATAATCTTAAGTTCAGGGATTCCATCCATCAGGTCAATTTTTTGAACAATGATGACATCTAGGAAATGAATAAGGAAAGCAAGGGAGGACTAGAGCATGACCTCCCTGAGATTCTAGAGGTAGGAAACAATACTTTCTCTAGTAAATGGAGCACAGGTTTCTCAAGCATGAAAGATGCCTTAAATTTTTCAAAACAACATGAACCCTCTAAGGATCTAGGTACCTCTGAAGAAATCACTCAGTTAGAAAGGTCACTATCACAAACCCAAGAGCCTCTTTCTATGAGACTTCCTCAAACAATAAAATCTCATGCTCTAAAAGAACAAATTTGTTTGAACACTTTGAAACCTACAAAATTTTGCAAGACAAGAAGATGATCCTAAGTCCTTATCATGCAAGGACTCCCATTTTGAACGTTATCACCCAAAGGCTACTCATGAGAAATCTAATTATGTAAATTCCATATTTACCTTATTCACGCCAAATCAAATCCAAGAAAATCAAGACATGAGGAAGCCTAGGATTGAATACTTAGGCCAAAGAAGTGAGGACTCAAGGGTAAAGCTTGAAGAGCCCCAGGTGTATGCTGACAATCTACCCCAACATTTCCCAATACCTAGCAATGATAGGACCAACTTGAGCACTAGTATGGCCTATATCTTACAAAAGGTCAAAAGGATTGGTGGAATGTTGGAAATCCCTTCTTTGACAAAACAAATCCCAGATGACCAGCTATCGTTCGAAGAAACTTCCACACTATTACAAACTGGTCATTTTGAGAAAAATGAGAAAACATCCTTTCTCACTTCCTTGCTAATAGATGACCTATCTCTTCACAATTGCATGTTTGATTCCGAGTCATCTGTCAATATGATGAGTTTGACGGTTATGAACCAATTGGGGCTAGAAGTTATAGGGCCTTATACCGACGTTCGTAGATTTGAGTCAAAGGGGTTCAAGGTCTACGGTTTGATGGAAGGTCTTCAAGTGCACCTTGTTGACTACCCTGATTTCCCCATCTTAATGGACGTCGTTGTTGTCGATATACCTGACACTTGGGGAATGATATTATCTAGGGAATGGACTGCTACTTTAGGGAGGAGTCTACAGATGGACTTGTCCTACGCAACTACTCCCATCAAGGACCAAGATTGCATCACCTTGCATAACAAGCCAAAGAGAATGGAACACATTGAAAGGTGCAATCATGGACATAGTGACTACAACTACGTAGATCTATGCTTATTTCAAAGTTGGCCCACTCTTCCCTTGATAGAAGAAGATGATATTAATGAGATAACATGGACCAAGGGAAAGGTGACCATAATATTCCTATCAATCACAAGGACAACATTGCACTAGGTAATAACGAGGTGTTGCATTTGCACGAAACATACATAAGGGATAGTGCTTTGGTAGGACCCCACCCCATCGTCCTGGAGCAAGAAAGAGATACAAATTGTGGTGATTATCCTGACGATGCCTCTGACATCTCTGAAGACTGGGATGACTATTCTTCTACACAAGAAGATGACTATTTGATAAGGTTTAGAAGGAAAGGACTTGCCTTCGTCAAATGGGAAGGGGATGATATCGAAACTAGCGAAACACGTGAACCAACGTAAGAAAGTCTTCCTGTAGTTTCCCCTGATGATTTTTCTTTCGTTTCAGAGGAAGACTTTGATCAAATACAATCGCCAAAGAAGGAAGAGTATCAACAACTCCTAGACAAATACAAGGACAAAAAAGTTGGGACTGTCAAATTGTTAAAGAAAGGAGAGGATGACATATTGATCAAACCATCCCAGCAAAAAGTCTTCACAGCAGAATCCCACCCTCCTGCCTCAGAGCAATATACTAGAGTTATACAAGAAACAACCAAATCTAAGACAAAGGATTACCAAGAGGAAGATACGGTCTGGATGTGGGACACAAAAAACAGAGAGCCTACTAATACCAAAGGGAGTGCACAATTTTGGCTTGGACCTTTCAGAGTCGGAATGAAGTCAGTCAATGATGCCTACTATCTATCCACGTTGGAAGGAAGAAGACGTCCATTACCGGTTAGTGGACACCTCCTCAAACCCCATCAAGCGGCAAATACTTGACTTCATAGGTAAGTGCAGATAAGTAGGTAGGCATTTTTGAATTCATTGTATATACCATCTGCATTTCATGCTAGAGTAGTTGTATTTCCATTGGTATATATGCTTGCTTACTTTCATTTTATTGTACCATATATGAGCCAGGCATGATATCACCACCCCAAATGATTATTAATAGATTTTGTTGAGATCTAACAGGTCCCAGGTCATACCAGAGATGCTGAGGTTCTCATCCGCTCTACGGTGAGCACATGTCCCCGAGTTGGAGCCAAATGTTATCCCCTAGCCTAGGGATAACTAAAGAGATTATGTCTTGAGGCCGACAGGTCCTAGACATGGAGTATCGTGAGCCATATTGACTTGAGCCTGCCTGGAGGGCCCATCCTTCTTCTTCAGCGAATCCAAATTGTCAGCAGCAGCAGCATCCATCCCATCGGCCTGGTCCTTTAGCAGCATCGGGTCTTGCTCCATGAGGTAATGAGTCCAGGTATCATGGTATGTGTCACTCTGATTCTCAAAACATTTGAATATGTGCATTCAATTCTTTTTGCTTCATGATGTGTGCTTTGGCTTTCTGCCATTTGTCTTGTTCATACCTGGGGGGGATGACAGAATGCCCTAGCAAGTTGGTTCCCCTAGGAGTGAGTTGCCACTGGGTGGGTTCATGAAAGACCATCGTCCATTCCCACCATACTTATCACTTTTCATCATCTTCCCTCTCATCCATCCCCTGCATTGGTTCGGGCATTGGGTTTGCCACGCTAGCAAAGGGTTGTACCTTGCCTTGTGGGAAGAAGGGGCTAAAGACCTAGAGGGTAAAAGTAGTTGGCAAAAGATAAGAGCCAAAAGAACAAAACCTCCAGATGCTTTGCCCAAGGATCCTTGAGAAAAAAATAAAAGGCTTCTCGGTAAGAAAAAGGATGGAACCATAAAATAAATAAACTCAAGACCTAGTTGGAGGATAGGGGGTCTCATCACGAGCCAACCTATTAGGTCCATGGGCATGTAGTGGTATGAAACTACCATTTAGCTGGTCACCACGCCAGGGTAGTGGCTCTTGGTAGCATAGCCAGGAGAAAGGGGGTCTCATCACGAGCCAACCTTCTCATCTCCGTGAAATGCTTGTGGGTAACACTGTCACCACTAGTCACCACGATAGGGCAATGTCCCCCAACTATTCTCTTGAAATAAAAAGCAATAAGATAAAAAAGGTAAAAGGGCATTGAATGGGCTTGGAAACACTTGCATCCATGACAAGGTGCAACTCACCCTCTTCAGAGGCATCCACAGGTAAGCCATACATTTCCCTGTCATCACTGCACCCATTGCCCAAACATCCCCATACCATCTCATGCACTTACATGACCTAGATTGGTCTTCACCTGTAAACATCCCACATCTAAGGAGAATTAGCCCAATAGGACGTCCTGAAACCCTCTCCAAACCTAGCTTGTAGAATAGCATAACGTCTTTGAGCACTTGTCTGGGAAAGGGGGGCTTTATACACATGTTTAGATAACTTGATTTTTAGATGTGATTGACATTGTTATGATCCCTGTGACATATGAGCCCATGGAGGGAATACTTGTTGTTGCTGTAGGACCATGCCTGACGAACAGGTACACATGGGGAGATGATTAGCTCGGACCTCCATAGGGTTAAAATCCCACCAGATGGATGTTGAGATCCCAGCCAGGGGCAAACATATACCATAGGCTTGCACCGAAGAGAGAGGAGGACGTTTCACCAGAGATAGCTTGGCAGGTCTGGACCCAAGGGTGTCTTGCTCTCCCACCATGATGTTGGCCCTTGAATGCCCTTGAAGTCATCATTCAGAGCCTTGACGTCACCTAGTTGATGCCCCCATCTTGAGGACGACATTGGTTGGCACGTGTGGAAGTTCCATAGGGGTTTTGAGCCACAACGTTCCACTTGGAGAACCAACGTTCTAGCAAGGAAGCCAACGTCACCCTAGGAGGGGCATGACGTCACCCTAAAAAGCTTAGATTAGGGTTTTATTTGACAAATTTATGTCAAATTGGATTTTCTCATGTAAACTGGCCATGTCGGCCTTTTTGACCTAATTTTGTAATTAAAGGTCATTTTCATTGTATAAATAGGGGATTTTCCCCTTGTATTTTATCATCATTCTTTCACTCACTAAGTGAGGTCTGAAATTCAGCTTCTTTAAGGCTCTTTGGCTGAAATTTAGTGGTGCGCAACTCTTGGAGGAGGCTTATATTGGTGATTTTGGCATTTTTCTTGGTGGAAAATCTTCAACTAGGCTAATTGCTAGATTATTCTTGGTGAATGTAAGTGAATTTTTGCAATTCTTTTTTACTTTGAATGGTTATAGTACATTTACTTTGCATTTTTCCAAGATTATCAAATTGCTAGCTTAAAACCCTAGGAGATCAAGCACATGTTATTGTCCTTGTCTTAATAGATTTTCACCTACTAGATTGTGCTAGAAAGCCTATCCTTTGAAGCATTGTGCTAGAGCCCTACCATTTTAGCACTCTAGCATCACTTGCTTCATCAAGCCATTATTTACTTCAAGCTTGAGATAAAGAAGGAAAACCGCTAGGGCCTAGGGTTACCTACTTCCTAGTAGTTGTTTTCCTTCTAGGGCTTGTTGATTGAGGCCTTGGGTTACCAACACCTCAACCATCATCCCTCTTTCTCCTTAGCTCACACATTATCATTTGTTTCCTTCAAGATTGATGTTGCAAAAAAGTGACTCCATTATCCCTAAAGAAACTAATCTAGACCTTATATTTGATTGATTGATGATATAACCCTTTAATCTTTTACCTCAAGCTATCTACTAACCTTTCCTAACTCTAGATTAGACTAATTCACTAACCTTCTTGCTGCTGTTACAAAGTAAGCTACGGCCAATTATTACAACAGTAAAAGCTCTTAAAAGCAATTGCAAAAGTTGATTTTTACATTGCTTAATTAGCTTATGACAAGTGCTAGTATATTGTTGTTGTTAGGTCATCATTTTCTGTCATTTTGAAGCTTATTGAAGGCATTGATTGTGAAGCCATCATCTTATATACATTGCTGTTATAGATTTTCTGTTTGCTTTGTTATCCCCACTTTTTAAGGATAACTAGGAGATCATGTCTCGAGACCCACAGGTCCTAGACATGGAGTACCGAGAGTAGGATTGACTTGAGCATGGCCCTAGAGGGCCCGCCTTTTCTTCATTCATCATCTTTCGTCTTGTCAGCAGCAGCAACATCCATCACCATTGGCTTGATCCTGTATCAGAAGAGGTTCTTGCTCCATGAGGTAATTGGTCCAGGTATCATGGTATGTGCCACTTTTGATCATTGAAACCTTTAAATATATGCATTTGATTCCTTTTATCTCTAACAACTACTTGGATCTTACATTATCCCACTTGACCATGCTTGGGGAAATTGACAGGGTGCCCTAGCAAGCCTGTGCCCATAGGTCTTGGTTTGCCATTGGGGAATTTCTGAAAAGCCACCGTCCGCTCCCATTATAGCACCACTGTTTCATCTTATCTCCTGCTCATTTATCCCATTCCCCTTGTCGAGGCATTGGGTTGACCTATTTGCAGGATTGCACCTTATCTTGTGGGAAGAAGGGGCTAAAGGCCCAGAAGGCAAAAGCAGCTGATAAAAGACAAAAGCCTAGAAATAAAACCTCGAGATGCTTCGCCCAGGGATCCCTGAGAAGGCAGTAAAAAGCCTCTCAGCCAGAAACAAGAGGGACCTGGAAAATAACAAAACAAGACCTAGTTAGAGGATAGGGTGTCTCATCACGAGCCAGCCTATTAGGTCCATGGTGCCTAACAGTATGACATTGCCACCATCTGGTTACCATGCCAGGGCAGTGACCTTTGGTTGCATGGCTAAGGGAAAGGGGGTCTCATCACGAGCCAACCTTCTCATCTCTGTGAAAGTTATTGTGGGTAACACTGTTAGCTCTAGTCACCATGCCAAGGGAGTGTCCCCTGGTTAGTTCTTGAACAAAAAAAAAACAAATAAAAGAATACAACAAGAATAAAAAGAATAAAGGCAAGAATGGGCTTGGAAAAAATGCATCCATGACAGGTACAACTCGCCTTCTACAAAGGTACCCACAGGTAACACTTATGCATCCTTGGCCCTCAGTGCACCCACATGTTTGGACATCCCCTAGCCACATCACTTCACTTACATGGCTTGGATGAGATCTTTCTGGAAACTTTCCTTTTCTTGTGGACACTAGCCCAATAGGATGCCTTGTCCTTTTCTCCAATCTTGTATTGCAGGTTTTTGTAATGTCTTTGAGCTATCGACTGATGTATTAGGAGTTTTATGCATATGTTTAATAATATTGATGATGAGATGTGATTGACATTGCTATGATCCCTGTGACTGATGAGCCTATGGAGGGCGTAGCTTTTGATGTGCAGGACCATGCCCGATGGACAAGTACCATTTGGACCGATACACATTAGGAGATGACCAGTTCGGACCTCCATGGGGCTGAAGAGCCCACCAAATGGATGCTGAGACCCCATCAGGGGGCAGAGATAGGACAGAGCTTGATCAGGGGTTTTGCCCCTGAGGGGAAGAGGACATTCCACCAGAGATACTCCGGCAGGACTAGACCTAGGGGGAATGACCCCTTTTCAGTGGAACGCTAGCCTTGGAAGGCTTAGGATGTCCCCATCTTCATCATGACGTCATCCAGCTTCATGGACGCTTTTGGAGGCAGACTGGGCAGCAGTGGCACATGTGGCATGTTGGAGAGGCCCCTGGGGGGCCAATGTTTTGCTCCTGGATGTCTCATTTGCCCTAGAAAGGGCTAGCGCCTCCCTTGAATGGGCTTTTACTCTCTTTTCTACTTAATTAGGGTTTTTACTTAGCATTTAATGTAAAAACAGTATGATTTTGACATTATGGCCTTGTCGGCCTTTTTATGACCTAAAAAGTAAAATTAGGTCATTGATACAGTGTATATTGAGGATTTTGATCCTCATTTTAGCATCACAACTTACTCACTAATTAGTGAGGTCTGATTTTTAGCGCCCTATTTGGGTTATTGGCTGATTTAAGGAATGCGCACTTGTTGAAGGAAGATATTTTTGGCATTCTATGGTGTTTTTCTTGAAGGAAGGTGTTACAACTAGGGTTTGCATGGTTATTTTTGATGAATTTTAAGTATTTTTCTGCAAAACTTCTTAAGTGAATGGTTGTAGTCTTATTTTCTTGCATGTATGTATAATTTGTTGAATCAAAACCCCAGGTGACAAGCACGCAAGTAGGTCCTTGTCTCATGTCCCCTAATAGAAAATCTTTTAGCCATTGAAAAAGAAGAAGAGAGCCTAGCCATAGCTACACTCCTTTTTCTTCCTCCCTTTAGCTAGCCGTACCATTTTGACTTCAAGAGGAAGAGGACATCCCAGGCCTAGGTCATCTACACCTAGGGCCGTTTTCTTTTAGGGTTTGATGAAAGAGCCTTGCCTTAACAACACTCTCCCTCTTTAAGCCCTCTTGTCTTGATTTTGTATTTCATTTGAGCTAGTTGTTTGTCGGGAAGGAGGAGAGAGCACGAGGCCTTGTTGTAGTAACACCGGAGTGAGCCTCTCTCCCCTAGGGTTATGATTTTGAAGCCCTACTTTAGCAACACTTCAAAACTTATCCCTCTAGTCCTTTAAAATCTCACCCCCTTCAACTCTTGCGTCCTTCACTTATGACTCCATTAAACCCCAAGGCACTGATCTAAGTCCTCCAAAGTTGAAGTAAGAACATGATCTAAACACTCTCAAAACTTCTCAATTGAAACCCTAACTACACTAACCCTAGCTCTAGCTAACTTACTAACCCTAGCTGTTGACGTCATCCTTGGTTATTACATCTTTAATGCAGCAACGTTTCATTTTATGAGCAATCGAATGGTAGTTAAA
>JASDQU010223304.1:448-17650 GCA_032191745.1 Picea mariana | reverse complement strand
CAAACAATAAATATGTCGTATAAATTCACTGGTTTTATGTTGTTGTACACCATCCAAATAAATTCGCGCACACAAATTTGAACATGTACACCCATATTTAGCATGTGCAGCAACACCATAAGGTAGTGGATGCTCTGTTCACCTATAACCGATGTGGAACACTTCTTTGTCGCACCAATAACTGGTGCGCACTACTTTTGTGTCACACGCCAATATTCACCGTGCACAATTTTGGTTCGTGCAATAATACCTGTTGCATGTAATTTTTTTGTGTCACGTGCTAATATTCTGTATGCATTTCACTCTATGTATTACACCATGCCAAATTTTAGTACGCCCCCACTGCGCATCAGTACTCTGTGTGCACCATTAATTAAATTACCACGCGTCAATGTATACCCACATTGCGCGTGCACCAACAAAATTCCTCTACGCTCTGTCAATACTGCACACACCACATGCGACATTATTATGTGTGTGCACACCGCGCGCACCAGTATTATGCATGCGCCACTCAATCCGCACTGCGCAATTTTAAATTCAGTGCGCACACCCACACACCAATATTTTCTGCTCATTAACACTCTGCACCGTACAGTGCCAAATTTAAGTGTGCACACTCGCGCTCCAACATTTTCCATGCATTACCACTCTTCATTGCACAATGCCAAATTTAAGTGCACACACCCGTGTGCCAATATTTTCTGCACATTGCCACTCTGCACCGCGTAGCGCCAAATTTAAGTGTGCACACCCGCACACCAATATTTTTCGTGCATTACCACTCTGCATCGTGCAGTGCCAAATTTTAGCACACGTAGCCATGCACCCTTATTTTCCACACATCACAATATTTTCACTGCACATCATGCATTTTTAGTGCGCACACCTGCACACATTCATTTTTATGCGCATCAATCCCTCGTGAATTCCGCTGCAGAAATTGGGGCTTTTGCCAAAACTTTACCCAATTTTCACCATAGACATTCTAAAACTATGAAATTTGTTCAATTTCACCCTGATAACACCAATTCAACCTCTGTAACAAAAAATCGTTGTTGGTTGACATTCCTGGAACAATGTTTTCCCAAACGCAATTTACGAATTGAGAATTTTAATCAACTAATCTCGCTCCATCTGCCATGGCTTCCCTGTAACTTCAAATTCGACCAATTCCATGCCTAAATTTTCTCGAACATATATTAAATTAAGAATATCTCACTACTTGGCCAAATTTCTCAAAATTTTCATGAATTTAACAACAAAAATTGGGGCTTTTGCCCAATTCCATGCAATTGCTTCTAATTTTTACCATGGACGCTCTATAACTTGAAATTTGGCCACTTCAAAATCAATTCTCTGTGTAATTTTACTTCAACTCAACTTACTCCGCCCATCCAGATTTAGTGTTGAAAACTTGAGCTTTGATACCATATTGTAACATCCCAAACATCCAACTAGGCTATGCCACATAAAAAATTTCGAACTGTATACAAATTAAAACATATACACAAAAAAAATTGGGAAACTTTATATATATAACTTAAAACAGATAAATACATTATGAAAATGCCTAGATTCATACAGAACAATAATAAAAATACACATGCAACACACACAAGAAAAACCCATAAAAATAAACCCATACACAATAATGCAGCATGTAATTTAACACACAATTGTCACTTATCTTGGTAAAAATATCACCAACTACGTGCAGACCTTCAACGAACCTCCTAGCCTTAGACCATGCTACTCATCACTCTCAGCAGTGGGTCACCGTCGAGATGGGATTAAATTCCACCTAGGTAAAGGGATTTCTAACCAATTTGATGTATCTTAGACAACAAGAAAAAACTTCGTCACAGGTGCCAACTCAAACTAACAGCCTAGAGTCCCTCATTCCCCACATGCTTGTCCCACCCTAGGAAGTGTGCCCCTTCTTTACCCAACAGTCCTTTGACTACCCCACTTCCTTTCCAGGCTTCTACAACAGTCCAGTAGGAAGTCTCAGAGCCCTGTAGCTGCAGTTTGGCAGCTTCGGGAAATCAATTCCCAACAATTTTGTCACCAAGAGAGAATTTCTTGCAAGCCTGATAACCCGCCTCTTTAGTCCATCTCCTAAGATAACCAGGTACAGGTACATGTACAAGTACGGGTACATGTATAGGTACAATGATAGTAATAGAATGGTACAGTGGACAACTAAATGAGTCTTTGAATGATGATGGAATGAATGGGAAAATGAACTAAGTCCAAACTATATGTATGCATGTTCCCAAATTGACACTTGTCATGTTGAGAACCACTTTGGCCCACATGTCCCCATCCTTATAAATTAGGATAAAATAAATATCCATACTTTATACTTTAGGGAATATTAATATAATATTCCTTTTTGGATTAAGCTCCCTAGCTTAGCCCCTTATCCTTAACTTTTATCCCCATTTCCCGAACTAGTGGAGTTTAGTCCCCCATACTCTTTTATCATGGTCGGTCTACACGCAGTGATGTATTATATCAATGATAAGACATATACCAAAATAGGCTCACTGGCCTTTAGTATCTAGGCTATGTGGCCTAATTCAACACATAAGCCTCCTAGCTTATAATAATTGGCTCACCAACCTATAAAACACAACATATACACAAAGGCTCCCTGGCCTCAAAATCACGTGCACTTAAGTTTGTTGTGCGTTGTATCCTGGAATGTGCACACTTCATCATTTTAGTGCGCAGTATATGTGTGGACTACACCATGAAAGGTGCATGCAAAATGATATCAAACAACTCACCATATTAAGTATATTTGCATTTACATTTACAATTGGGGTTCGAACTAGGGGTATTACATTGGTGAACTAACCTATAGGTTGATGAGCTATGTGATAATTAAATGACCATACTGTTGAGGTAACTTCCAGGATGTCATAAACATCAAGAAGATAGAGTATGCTATAATTTGTACTTATTATTTAAATTATGATTAGAAATATTGCTATGATATATTGTAATTGTGGTTTTGATAGGATGCATAGCTTACCCAGACTAGTTGTTTGATGATGTGACTCTAAGAACGGTAGTTGGATAGTATGTCTTGATATAGGTTGTTGACCATAGTTCTATTAGCTAGGGTGGAGATATTTCCCACCGAGTACCCTATTGACCCTATTTTTATTAGGAGGGGTGGAGACATTTCCCACTGTGTATCCTCTGAAACCTGGAGTTGTGAGAGGGTTGTGTAAATTCATGCTCCCCTTAACATGTGATAGTGATTGCTAGTTGTCTGCTGGGGAATCTTGATCAGTATGTATGACACTTCCGCTTACGGGTTCTATACAGAGTTAGGTAAATATAGTTGACGCTTCGGCTTAGTCTAGTAGAGGAAGTGATAGGATGGAAGATGGAAGTAGGTTAGAAAGGAATGATGATTCAATCTTAGTTGAGAATAATGGATGGGGATTATATGTGTCACTCTTGTTTTCTCACTTCATTCCAAAAAAATCATTTTTATTTCCTCTTTATATTTTAAGTGTAATGATCAATTATTGATGAATTATTGTAGTTTTGTTATTTAAAGTTATTGAATGATGCAATTGTTGTCATGCATGCCTTGGTGTGATCCTATAGTAACTATGCACTAGAGGCAATGATTGTTTATCATTAGTACATGCATGAGCTATATGTCCACTAGTTATGCACACATAACATACACGTGTACACTAGTACAATTAGTTAATGTATTGATTATTAAATAAGATTATTATGTATTTTATTGAATGGTTTAATGACTATGTAATGTTGCAGACAAAAATATATAGTAGCATCAAATACCTTCTTTGAATTTGATTGATGATTGGTGTGATGAATTACATGAGTATGTTGGGTTGTCATAAACATTTTGGGGAAAATTGTCAAATTGAATTTAGAAGCTAGCATGAGAATAAAGACTTTGCATTTTCTTTATTGTTATTTTATGCAAGTCATTTATATTTTAGTTTTATTTTGACTTTTCTCAAAAATATAGATAAGTTAAGTTGATGGCTAATAATGAGGGTGGTTGAAGAGACTTGGGGAAGAGGGTATGGAAACTTGATAAATAGGAGGAGGTTCATATGTTTGAGGGGGTTGAGAGGTTGGATTATTCTAGGAAGAATTAATTCTTGTGACATTCTTGGTTATAGGGTATGTGCATTGTTGTTCATGGAGTCATGGGCATGGAGGGCCAAGAAACCGAAAGGTTTCTTGAATCTAGGAAGTCGACTAGGCTCCTAGTTGGCATGTAGAATAATTTTGTTGTTTCACTCTGGTCAAGTGGGAAAAATAATTGGAAAAATAATGCTTGGAAGCATCTTCCTACTACATTGCAATTGATGAGCTTCAACAAACCAAGGAGGGGGTATTTTTTTGTTGTATTCTTTTATACTTTAGTTTAAATGTTTAAATCTTAGAGTTAATGTCTTACGTAATTCTTCCTATTAATTATATTTTTATCATTGAGAAAATGTAGAAGAGTTGTGGAAATAAAAATCAATGGAATTACATCAACAAAAACTTCTTATGGTGTATGTATTTAATGAGGTGATTAAATTTTTCTATAATCATGTAGATGAGTGTTACATTTATGTTGTGAAAATGTCCATACACTGACCTCAAACATACTAAAGGATTGTTCAAATAATTTTACAATCCATATGTATATAAAATAAATATTTGTACTTGTACAAATGTCTGGACATATTAATTGTATGTAACATGAGTCCATTCATATCAAATATAACCAATGGTTTATTAATAAAGCTTTTGTATATGAAAACAAAAAAAAATGCAACACACTGTTTAATATTGTTAATTGTATATGCAACATTTTAAAGTCAATTTAGTAGAAATATGGTATGTATTTTTTTCTAAAAACAACATCATCATATACATATCTTTTCTTTTTTTTATCCGTAACCAATTTCTAGAAGAAACAAAATTATTATCATCACCCTTATATCAAAATTATTGAAATAAAGTTATGTCAAAAAATATAAATATTCAAATATTGGATGTATTATTTAGTGATAGCAAAAATTATTAAATTAACAATCAACTCACAACTATTATTCGTCATTAGGGATAGAAGTTTTCAATAGTATTAACCACCGCCTCATCTTTCGACAAGGCCCCAAACATTTCATAGAAGAATATTTTTTTTTATATATTTCTATCTCTTTCATATGAACCATCAAATGTCCAATTTGATAGTAATTTAAAACACTTGTTATTTTTATGGCCTTCTACGTGGTATAGACTTTCATTTAGAAACAATATATTTAATTTTAATATCTATGTCTATTTTAGGTACCAGATTTAGTATAATAAGAAAAAAGAAAATATATTGCAGCAAATAGGTTAGCGAAACAACAAAATGTAGAGAACCACAACACCAAAAATGATACCTTCATTGATAGGAAACAATGTTCACTTGACTCTTTTAGGGGGAAACCTCTAGAAAAGAAACACTCTATTACAATAATTCTTAATACAAGTCTTTCTCATGACTCCTACTCTTATTTATACTAATTCTATCTTCTAAAGAACATTCTAGAGGAAGATCTTTCTAGAAGTGAAAGGTTCTATTAAGTCTTGTTACATTAGACTTGTTCACATTATTAAATAGTCCTTATTAATTAATTTTAGCCTTTATTACATGGAAAACATATTATTCTACCTACGTGAGGGGTCAGGGAGGTTAGGTCTTTAACATGCCCCCCCCCCCTTGAAGAATAGCCTTGTCCTCAAAGATCGAGAGGAGGAAGTTGTTGCAAAATGGTAGTTGACTCCTAGGTGAAATCTTCTGGAGTTGTATCTTTCCACTGAACTAACACTTCCTTTATGGTTCATTGATGGAGACAATGCTCTCGCTGGTCCAAGACTATTTGTTGTTGCAACCAAATGGAACATTCTTCATCCAACTCGGGAGAGTAGTTTGAATTGGCACTTAGTTCCAATCACTTTCTTTAAGGATGAGATATGAAAAATAGGATGGGTCTTAGAATGACTAGGGAGAGATAACTGGTGGGCAATGGGCCCCACCCACTTGAAAATTGTACAAGGACCACACAATTTGGTAGCAAGGTTCTGACAGTATTACATGGAAAACATATTATTCTACCTACTNAGTTCCAATCACTTTCTTTAAGGATGAGATATGAAAAATAGGATGGGTCTTAGAATGACTAGGGAGAGATAACTGGTGGGCAATGGGCCCCACCCACTTGAAAATTGTACAAGGACCACACAATTTGGTAGCAAGGTTCTGACAGTGTTCAACTTTGATTGAAGTATTCTTATAAGGTTGCAGACAAAGAAAAACCTAGTCCCCTTCAACAAATTGAAGTTCGTAACGACCTTGATCTTGTTGCTGCTTCATGTGAGCCTCAGCCTGATCCAAATGGATCTTGGTGGCCATCCACCTTTTCCACTGAATCACCACTTTGAGCCTGTGGTTTTGATAAACCATGATATTCACCCTTTTGATGGGGAATGGAATGTAATGTCATCTTCATTTGTTAATTACATACATCATGTAATGATTTCCTAGTGGTCTTATGTACATGCCTATAGCATAGTGTTAATGCACCATATCTCATTAGAACTCCACAGTTAAGCGTGCTCAGGCTAGAGTAATACTGGGATGGGTGACCGCCCAGGAAGTCTTAGTGTTTTACATGCCCATAGCATTTTATAAACTTAGTCCAATCTATCCCACGTGCATCATGGGAATTGTTCTCGTCTCACTCTCTCATATATAATTGACGTAAAGGAGGCCCTTTAAGAATGCAATGGAGTGTGATGTAAATCTTCTTATGAATGAAGCCTAGCCAACATCTCTTTCTTTTTAGAGATAATCTACCCCATTTTTCTAGTTTGTGTTCTACAATGTTTTTCTATCTTATTCAGTAATAGAAGTTGGGTTTCACTGTATTTTTGTGTTCTCTTCTATATTTTTGTGTACTTCATTGGTATATCTCGGTTATATTTATTCCTTCATGTCATTCTCAAAATAATCTGGATCAGTGGTATCAGATAAGTCTTCTCCTTGTCATTTCTTAGAGTAGGTCCCTGACGAGGTCATGGTATAGAGATTTGGGTCTCAAGCTAGTTTCGCTTGAGGACAACCACTCTCGCTACCCCAAGCGACCTCCCATGGAGGAAGAAAAGAGATATGACATAGAAGGATATCCTTTCAAGACGTTGTTCAAGGAATCCCTCATGAGAAAAAGGAACGAGATGATGGACAAATTAACTCAGATCCTTCGAAGACTACCGATGGCGATAGTCGATGAATATTCAACAAGAAACCATTTCGCAAGTGCGACACCCTTCAAGGTACAAGTCAAATTTTATATCCCCTTATTTGAAGGCTAAATATATGTAGATGCTCTAGAAAAATGGTTGAATCTTCTAGAAGGTTATTACTCTGTCCAAAAGAATTATGACAATGAAAATATCACCTTCGCATTCCTTAAAGCCCTTCCCCATGTAAAATCTTGGTGGGAATATTACTAGGAGAGGTACACCACGGATGAATCTACACTATTTGGGAGAGAACCCACTTCGACAGACTTTGTAGTTGCCCTAAAGGAGGAGTTCTACCCTGTCGGAAACTATGATGACCAATACATGAGATGGACAACTCTGCGTCAGAAAAGAGACCAGATGGTGTAAGAGTACACCAAAATATTTCATACCTGGTGCTCAAAGATGGGTATCAGGCACTCTAAGGGGAACCTAGTTTTGAAGTACCGTAGTGGTCTACACATGTACATCCAAACAAATATGGATTTCTTGGACATCTCCTCATTGGGATTTGCTTATCGATATGCAGGCAAAATTGAGAGGAAATTCAAGCATCAGAGTAAGTGGGAGAAACATGGACAAATAAAGGAAGGCCAACCTTAAAAGAGCTAGTCCTAGATGTAGGAAAATAAGGTTAATGAGAGGTCTAAGAAAGACACCGAAAAGTGGTGTGAGTTCCACAACATCCCTTGGAACAACACTAATGCATTTCACTCAATATAGTCATTGGTGGACGAGCTCAAAGACAAAGAGTCAAACCTCGACTTGGACCCTGCTTCAAAAAATAATAAAAGGAGAAATATCATTGATGTAGAACCCACTGCTACTGTTGCAACTGCAACAATCCAACCAGAAGAGGATCTTGAGGAGGGGGAGAAACTCTTCCATTCACAGATGTGGATGAATGGGACCCCACTACATTTTATTATTGATATTGAAAGCAAGAAGAACATCATCTCAACAGAGGTTGTCAAGCAATTGGATTTTCCAACAACACCACACCCGCAACTATACAACATTGGGTGGCTTTTCCAAGGTCAAGATCTTCATGTCAGCCAGCAGTGTCGCATGTCCTATGGCATCAAGCCCTTCAAGGATGAGGTATTGTGTGATGTTTCCCCAATGGAAGTCTGTGAAGTTCTATTAGGCCAGCCATATATGTGGAGGCGTCATGCTATTTATGAGTCTCGACCACATAACGTGATTGTTACTTTGGGGGGTTATCTATACAGGATACCAAAGGTAGTTTTGACTATTGTCCCACCGAAACAATGCCACAAAGTAATATCTTATACTTAAAATTTTAGCCTCTTCAAAATCCAATCAGAAGGTAAACATAAGGACACTNATCAACAAGATTGTAGAAGAGTCCCAAGATGTTCTTGTTGCACCTATGGAAGTGCCTCCACACTGCCGAGTCAATCAAGGTTATAACAGAACCCTTCATACTCTTCATGTTGCATCTTCACTGATAGAGTCATCCCACACTCAGGTAGATCATGCAACTAGATTGGTTGAACATATTCAACCCCTCCAGCAATAGGTTCATGACAACCTTCAACAAGCTAAACAGGACAACTTATTCAACAAGGCAAGCAACACACCAAGATTCATATTTAGTAGAAGTCTCCCCATCTCCCATGGGAACTTGACACAATGAAGACCATTGATTCCTAAGGGGGAAGGAATGAACCAGATGGATCTCATTGGCCATCCACATTTTCCACTAAATCACCATTTTGAGCTCGTGGTTTTGATAAACCATGATATTCACCCTTTTGATGGGGAATGGAATGTAATGTCAAATTCATTTGTTAATTACATAAATCATGTAATGATTTCCTAATGGTATTATGTACATGCCTACAACATATCATTGATGCACCATATCTCATTATAACTCTATAGTTAAGCGCGCTCATCCTAGAGTAGTACTGGGATGGGTGACCACCCAGGAAGTCTTAGTGTTTTACATGCCTATGGAATTTTATAAACTTAGTCCAATTTATCCCACATGCATCATGGGAATTATTCTCCTCTCACTTTCTCATATATAATTGAGGTGAAGGAGGTCCTTTAAGCATGCGATGGAGTGTGATGTAAAGCTTCTTGTGAATGAAGCATAGCCAACATCTCTTTCTTTCTAGAGATAAGCTTACCCATTTTTCCAGTTTGTGTTCTATAGTGTTTTTCTATCTTATTCAGTAATAGAAGTTGGGTTTCACTGTATGTTTGTGTTATCTTCTATATTTTTGTGTATTTCATTGTTATATATCAGTTATATTTCTTCCTTCATGTCGTTCTCAAAGTAATATGGATCAAATCCATGAACAAATTTTCTTTGAGGGTATGGAGAATGGTTTCTCGAAATGTAATATTTTTGTGAACCTCTTAAACCTTGGAGACACCTGGCATGTATGAGAGAACTGACGATGGATTTTTCCCATAGACTGCTTCCAAAGAAGTCATGCGAGTAGAAATATGGTAGGATGTATTGTACCACCATTTAGCTAAGGGTAACCACTAAACCCACTGATTTTTTCTATCGGATGCAAAACACCACAAATATGTTTCCAAATACTTGTTGATAACTTCAGTTTGGCCATCATTCTTGGGGTGATAGGTGGTACTGAGATGCAATTGAGTTTCATGGAGCCTGAACAATTCTTGCCAAAAATTTCTAGTGAAAGTTGGATTTCATGCCATGATTTTTGAATATGTTATACATAAAAACTTGAGCCATTGTGGATGTGGTGAAAGGGCATTGAAAAGCACAAAAATGAGCATGTTTGGAAAGATGATCAACTACCACCATGATGATTGAATTATTTCCCGATTTAGGGAGGCCAACAATGAAATCCATATAAATATCCCTCAAAATACCAGGGGAAATCAAAAGTGGTTGGATTGTTCTTGGAGATTTTAATGTTTCTCCCTTGTGTCATTGATATGTATCACATTCAACCACACAGGTGCCAAATTCCTATTTCATACCATCATAGAAAAAATAATGTTTGACCCATTCATAGGTTTTGGTAAACCCTAAATGCCTAGTTGTGGGTGAAGCATGAATCTCATAAAGCATAGTGGCTTTAAGTTGTGACCGCTTACTTAAATATATATGATCTTTGTAGCAAATCTCTTCATTGTGCCAAGAGTACCTTGGAGAAGCTTGAGAATAGTGTTGCAATTGTTGGATCAGGAGAGAAAGTTTGGGGTCTTGCAACCATTCTTGGTGAACAACTTGGAGCCAATTTGGTACAATGAAGCAGAGGGAAAAGAGGGACCCTTGTTCTTCATACCTCCTGGAAGGAGCATCAACAACCAAATTTTCTTTTCCCTTCTTGTAAATGATATCATAACCATATCCAAATATCTTGGTCACCCATTTTTGTTGCTCCATGGATGAAGCTCATTGTTCCAAAAAATACTTGAGACTCTGATGATAAATTTTAATTTGGAAGTGTTTCTCCAATAGATAAGGACACCAAAGATCCACAACATGAAGAATAGCCAACATTTCATTTTCATAGATTTATTTCCCCAATGTCTCTCTGAAAGTTTGTTTCTAGTGAAAGCCAAAGGCTTTCCATATTGCATGAGGAGTGCCCCAATTCCTTTCCCTGAAGCATCACATTTGAGGAAAAAATTATTTATGAAGTCAAGAAGTGTCAGGACAAGAGTCGTACACATATCCTCTTTCAAGGCGTGGAAGTATTCATTAGTGGATAGAGTCCAAGTGAAAGAATTATTTTTAAGGAGAGAAGTGAGAAGTGTTGTACTGTTTCCATAATTCTGAGCAAACTTGTGATAATATCCCGTTAAACCCAAAATACCATGCAATCTATTAAGAGTTTTGGGGTGAGGCCAATCCTTGATGGCATCAATTTTCTTAGGATCCACATGTATTCCATCATTTCCAATAATATGACCTAGGCACTCCACTTTCAAGGTTCCAAAGGGACATTTAGACTGTTTGAGGAAAATTTTGAGCTGAGAGAGTAGAAGGAGAACTTGATCCACATGGGCGAGCTGGGGTTTCCAATTTTTACTATAGATGAGAATATCATCAAAGAAAACTAAGGCAAAATGACAGAGGAAAGGATGGAAGACATGATTCATTAGAATTTTGAAAGTGGAGGGAGAACTACACGGGCCAAAGGGCATGACCAAGAACTCATAGTGAACCTCATGAGTTATAAATGCAATATTGTGAATGTATTCATATTTCATATGTATTTGGTGGTATCTAGAACAGAGATCAAGTTTAGTAAAGCATTGAGCACCACTCTATTTATACAACAATTCATCAATGATAGGAGTGGGAAATTTGTCTTTGATGGTGAGTTTGGTGAGGGCATGAAATTCTGGGCACATGTGCCAAGTGCCTTGTTTATTAACTACCATGACCACAAGAGAATAACAGGGGTTGGTACTAGGATAGATAACCCTTGCTTCAAGAAATTCTTGAACAATTTTCTCAATTTATTTCCTCTGGGAAATGGGATGATGATAAGGGAGAACATTGGGAGGAAGGTTGCTTAGGACTAGAGGAATGGAATGATCATGAACACCATAGGAAGGGGGTATTCCATGGGGAGTGGAAAAAATGGATTGGTGTTGGGATAGGATAGATTGGACGTCAAGATTCACACATGGTGTCTCAACTGCTTGAATGGAATGGAGTTGGGAAAAAATTCCTGAATGACCTTTTTTTAGGATATTTTCTCTTCAATGGGAATCAATAATCTCAAGGGAGCCTATTGTGATTCCTTGGAACTTATATCGATGTCCCTCCTATTGGAATTGCATGGTTTATTCCTTAAAATGCATTAGGAAGGACCTAGCACAATGTCACAACCACCCATGTCGATAACAAACGTATGAGATTTCAGGTGGTACCAACAAATTTGTTGGTGCACATTTTCACAATGCTCACGACATTTCATGGAATTGCCATTGTAAATCATGATTTGAACATTGTTGATGACATGGATATAGCAATTGACTTCCTAGGCAATGGGACGATGAATAAAATTATGGGCGCTACCACTATCAACAAGGATTATGACTTTCCTCTGATTAATGTAGACAATTAACTTAAGGGTTTGGGAAGAAGAAGCAAGTGAGGGAGTGTAGCTAAATCAATGGTTCATGTTCTGGTGTATCAACAGGTAGAGTAGTTTCATATTTTGTGGGTACCTCTTCCATTGGGGAAGCTTCAACCTCCTCATAAACAATGATGAAGTAGCATCGTCAGTGAGCACGCGTGGCAGGACAACTCAATGCCTTGGAATCATTCCAGAATCTTAAATGTTAACGTTTACTGTGAATATTTTGGAGTTGATTGAAAAGAGGAAGAATATCAAACTCTTGGAAGCTGGATGATCATGAGGGATCTGTGAGTTTTAACTCCTAGTCTTGAATGTAACTAAACTAAGGTAGAAGTTAGGTTTTTTCTTTTTTTTCGAGTAGACGAGTAGTCGAGGGGAACCCTAAGAACCCTCTGAGATAAATAAAGGTTTTGTACACCCAATTGAGGCTGTTGCGAGTTAGTGGGAAAATTATGAACTTTTAGTTGTTGTTTGATCATAGTTGTAGCCATTTTTAATTTTGGAATGAATATAACAGAGGAAAATTGATTCAAATGCATGGTGTCACTACTATTTACAATTCCTTTTCATTTTGTTCCATGAATGAATGAGTTGTGTTGTTGGGTGTATGAAACTATGAAATGTTTGTATAAAGTTCAATCATTTTCTCTTCGCTAAGTCCGTGCAAGGTGTGCACACAGTCTACAAGGAGTGCATTGACAGAGTCTATTTCAACTCAGAATCTCAGAATATATAGCGCGAAACTTTCCCTTTGCAAGGAGTGCAAAGTGACTACTGCAAGTCATGCACAGTCATCTACAAGAACCCAAATCTTTCATAAGAATCTGTTGCAAGGAGTGCACAAACCCGAAATTCGACTAAGTGTCGAAGTAGCTCTTCAAAGAGTCAAAGGGGAAGAAGGAGGGATAAATCTCAAGAGATATAGCGGGACAAATCTCCAAAGGGATGAAATTTATGAAGGTTTCATGAGTCACCAGCTAAGATCCATCCAGGAGGGAGCAGGATCATTCTAGACCATTGGATCTGGGTAAATCCCATGAGCATTAAGCCTCTGCATGCACATAGAAGCAAGGATTCTCTGAAGTCCCGAAGAGGCCAGGGACCATCCATCATCAAGAGGGACAGGTGGCGAAAGATCCATAACTCCAGAGAGAAAGTACTTCAGAAGTTTTGTGGATAAGGAGAAAGCAAAATCGCTGAAGAGCTGAAGGCCGAAGTAGATCCAAGCCATTCGTTTCTAGGAGATATGTGTCAATAGATATAAGACGCCAAGAAATTTCACTTCATAGGATTCCAAGTGTGGAGGGTGACAAACTCCTGAAGTTCTGAAGGCTGAAGTAGATCCCAATCGTTTGTTGCGGAGGACACCTGGTGGGAATCCGTCATCTTCAGGAGAAATCACTCTAGGAGGAACAAGTGCGCAGGAGGTTGAAACTCTCGAAGCCCTAAGAGTCGAAGTGGATAGTTACCATCGGATCCATAGGGACACATGGCAACATATTGTGAGTTCCAGAGAAATCACTTCGAGAGTTTCAGTTGGGAATTTGAAACTCTCGAATCCCAGAGAGCCGAAGAGCCGAAGAGAATCTCAACCATAAGATCCATAGGACAGGTGGCATGAATACATGGACTCCGGGAAAAGACCTGAAGTAAATCTCAACTATATGATTCAGGAGGACACGCGTCAGTAGATCGCGAGCTCCAGGTGGAGGCATTGCAAAGAAAACAAAGTTTGAGAATTGAAACTCCTGAAGCCCGAAAGGTGAAATCGATCTCGTCTGTTGATTTGAAAGAGGTCAAATCTGATTCACGGGGTTGAAAGGGGAAGATATGACCGTTAGTTTAGAGGCACCATCAATATCATAAGATTAATGGTCACACTTGATTGCGGGGCTAGAAAGTGCTCGAACATTAAAATTTTGAGGGCAGGCCGCAATCAGAACCACAATATCGACAAAGGGGTACGTGGAAATTGGAGGTAAATTACGGGGAGAAGAGAGGGTTGATCCCAAGCCACTCTTGGTCACACCCACAATCATGCTTTTATGCAAGGACATAGCCTGAGTTCACATGCAGGAAGGGGCTAACGGGAGAGGAGCTTGCACCTGAAGCCTGTGAGCTCAGCAGCGTGAAGAAAGAGGTTGCAGGTGTCATAGAACCTACACCAAGGGACAAAAAGGGTCTGTGTTAATTCATAAGTGAGACCATTAAGGTCTCAGAGAGCCAATGCGGTTCAGAATTGAAGATCTTTGACCAGGAGGTCACGCATCCCTTAGGAGAGAAGGGGGTTTTCATCAAGTGGTATCAGAGATGAATTTTTGCTTGCAGACAACAAGAAAAGGAGAGGAGACAAAGGATCTCGAATGTGTACTCTGTGTGTGAGAGACAGTTAGCATAATTCTACCAAGGAGACGAGTGGATCCACCTTTAGCCAATTGTGTTGTAGAAAGAGAAATGCGAGAGATTTCTGCAAGATTAGAGGTGATGGAGGCAGTGCAGAGGAGGGCACCTAATGCTGGAGACATCAGTGATGGAGAGAGTGAAGAAGTAGAAGTCGAAGAAGTTGTAGGTGAAAATGTTTCCAAAGAACTCTTGTTGAGAGCAGTTGTTAGATTGGGAGCTAGAGACAAGATAGAGGTCCAAATGTATGAAGGAAATTTGGATGTTGAAGAGCTGCTGGATTGGATAAGATCCATGGACAAATATTTCAGCTATGAAGAGGTCGATAAGGAAAAAAGGATGAGACATGCTGTCATCAGGATAAAAGGACATGAAACACTATGGTGGGATGAACTGAAGGCTGAGAGGAGAAGCAAGGGAAAACAAAAGATAAATAATTGGGACATAATGATAGCCAAGATCAAGGCTAAATTCATGCCCAAATATTATCAGATCAATCTGTTCAGGAAGCTTCAGAACTTGAGACAGAAGGGTATGACAGTTAAAGATTACATAGAGGATTTCTACAAGCTGAACATCAAAACTAGACAAAGAGAGAAAGATGAAGAAAAATTTTCCACATATATAAATGGCGGGAGGTATGAAATATAGGATGAGATAAACATGATGTCAGTGAGGAAAGTGGAAGATTCTTATCAGTTTTCACTGAAGGCAGAGGAGAATTTAGCCAGAAAACAAAGACAACAAGGTAGAGGTAGGAGCCCGGCCCCGAACAAAGGCAAGGGAGTTTCCCATGACAAGGCACATAAATCCAAAGACGAGACTATACAACCACACATTCACTTGGAAAGAGGAGGAAGTTCCTGAGGAAGACAAGGTGGTGGAAGAAGTTATTCAAGAGGAAGAGGAAGAAACAGAGGAGGAGAAGTAAGGTGCTATGCCTATGGAAAGAGATGGCACATGTCTTGGGAATGTCCTGAGAAAAAGAATGAAGGAGGAGGTGAAGCTCACATTTCGGAAGCACAGAGAAGGAATGTTGAAGCAGAAGGAGAAGAGGATGGAACATCCCTAATGTTGAGAAAAGTTCTCTTAAAACAAGAGGCAAAAGTTGAAAATCCAATGCAGAGGAACAATCTATTCAGGACAACTTGCAAGACTAAAGACAGAGTATGAAAAGTGATAATTGATAGTGGGAGAACTGATAACTTAGCATCCATAGATATGGTGGAGAAATTGGAGCTGGAGACAACTTCACATATGAATCCATACAAAGTCTCATGGTTGCAAAAAGGACACTAGGTAATGGTTACTTAACAAATCCTTGTTGAGTTTAAGATGGGAGGATATCGAGATGAAATTCTATGTGATGTAATTCCCATATATGTATGCCATATCTTGTTGGGAAGAGCATGGTAGTTTGACAAGGATGTCATTCATGATGGGAGGAAGAATACATACACCTTGGAGAAGAATGGTAGGACACACATGTTGTTTCCAATAGAAGAGAAGAAAGTGAAAGAGGAAGCCAACACAAGAATACTTCTCATGAGTGGGAAGGAACTCCTGAAAGAAGTCAAGAAAGAACAGGAGATGCAGTTTGTTATGGCGAGGAAAACCAGAGTTATCCTCACAAGTACTTCAATGGATGATTTACCTGAAGAATTTCAGTAATTGTTGGATAATTTTGTTGACATACTGGTGGATGAGCTACCTAACTGATTACCACCCATCAGAAGTATCATCCATCATATTGATTTGATACCAGGAGAAAGTTTGCCAAACAAAGAAGCATACAAACTGACACCTTGAGAGAATGAGGAGGTAAAGAATCAAGTCCAGGAATTGTTAGACAAGGGTTTGGTCAGAGAGAGCTTGAGTCCATGCACAGTGGCAACTGTGTTGAGTCCAAAGAAGGATGGAGAATGGAGAATTTGTACAGACTCAAGAGCCATTAACAAGATCACCATCAGGTATAGATTCCCTTTGCCAATAATGGATAATTTAATGGACTGTTTAAGTGGAGCAAATTTCTTTTCTAAGATAGATTTGAAAAGTGGATATCACTAGATAAGAATGAGAGAGGGTGATGAGTGGAAGACAACCTTTAAGACAAATGAAGGTTTGTATGAGTGGCTTGTTATGCCATTTGGCTTAAAAAATTCCCCGAGTACTTTTATGAGGTTGATGAATAAAATACTAAAAGATTTCATTGGCAAGTTCGTGGTTGTATATCTAGATGATATACTGGTCTTTAGCAGAACTAAAGAGGAGCATTTGAGACACATGACACTAGTGGTGGGGAGACTACAACAGGAGAAGTTTTTGATAAAACTGAAGAATC
>JASDQU010223302.1:6662-17612 GCA_032191745.1 Picea mariana | reverse complement strand
AATCTGAGAAATGATGATGATGATTCATAAGAAGAATCAAAGGAAGGGGAAGTGAAGCCCCATAATAGTTGCAGTTCCCCTTCTTTTGTGGAAGTTATGAAAAAATACCTTCACCTGTCTCCACTATTAACAAGTGGAAGAAAATCAAATTAGGACATTATAGTTCTAGAGGAAGAAAATAATATATGCTTGGGATGTCAAGCAACCATCGACTTCCTCCTAAAATAATTATGCTATGTTTTTGTATTTTACTTTGCAATCAATTTCTAAGAATCTATTTACGCACAAAAGGATTTTTTGTCAAAATGGAAACATGTAAGAGAAGTTGGAATGCAATCTCTATAGTTTTATTTGAATATCCTTTTGTAGTAGCGGAAAATTTCCTTGTTTTGTTTTTCAATGATCTGGACAACCTTATGTAATTGTTGTTAACTCTGTTATAGCCCCTTTATTCATACAATATTTATGCTCTCGTTAATTTTTTTCCCTCCTTTGTTTAAACATATTTCTCTTTCCCCTTCTTTTCAATGCTTTTTTCCTTAATCTGATTTTGTTTGCAACAATAATAGTGTTTATGTTGACCCAAAAATTTGCTTTGGGCTCAACATGGTGTTTAACACCTTCATTCCTCCACAAGCAATCATTTGTGCTATGGTTCCAGTCGAAGACAGTGACACGGTTCATAGTTACTATGGCCTTTGCCCTTGAAAGAGTATCAATTGGCTTCCTTCATAATGTTTTTATCTATGTAAAGAATTATCAAGCACTAGAGAGTATCATGTAACAAGGTCAAGTCAGTTGGAAATAGTCCAGGTCAATTCAGAATAGTTGCATTCAGTTGGGTCAGTGCTTCCATGGTCAGTTGAGGGATAGTAAGGTCAAATGTATATCAAAGTCATGGTTTTACCTACTCTACTATTTCCTTTTGTGCAACAGTACAACAACCATGATCATCACTATGTCCATCAACATCTTAAACAATACCCAAACATGCTCATCTCGGCCTTGGTCGACTTGCCATGGGACCATGTTATTTTACCCTCGGAGGAGGCCTTCCCAGAGTAACTTTTGAGTTATGAAACCCTCCCACATCATAATGCGTCATTTCAAGGATTCTCAGTTCATATTTTATGAGCTAAGCACATAGTTTGCGGAAATTTTATTGTTGGCCCCTTTCGCTTGCCACTAGGTGGGTCCTGTGGGGACGGGGTCCTTTCGCAAAGATTAAAATGAAGTATGGTAAAATTTTAGGAAAAAAACAATTCCATATTTTATGGATCAGTACAATCTTTCCAACAGGCTATCATGAGCCTGATTCCGAGTCTGTATGACCCCCCTACGGAGGACGCAAAGTTCGCGTCACCCGAATGGCCAAAACCAACAGTTGTGACTTCATAGTCCGTTTCTGTTCAGTTTATGAAATAAAGGGGAAATAAAACCTAAGGATGGTGTAGGGAAGTGCAATACCTTTCTAACGATATATCCTGTACTTGGTTTTGACCCCCGGTTGGTGAGAACGAGCCTTTGCAAGTTCATGACCACTTTTAGACACCAACTTGGTTGCATTGGTTTAGGGTTAAAAAATGGTTGATAATGGGTTTTAAATAAGGAATTCAGAGATTCACGTTGTAGTGTACTCAGATACCTTTCCAACGGCTCCTAATTTTCCTCATTCTGACCTCATATGGCCGGGTTAGAGCTGCCACAAGTTTGTCAACTATTTCGGGCAAAGGGGGCCAACCAACTTGCATAGCAGGGTTTCATGATAGATAAAACAATCATTAATGGCCCCAACACACAAATCTATGGCCATATCATTGAATTATTCATCGATACCTTTTCGACGATACTTCATTTTCCTTTATTGGATATCGTATGGCAATGTGGCACCTTTCGCAACATTGGGTGTCATGTGGGCCCACCAACAAGTCAAGGCCTTTAAGCGATAATTGTTCTGGGCCAAAATTGAGTTGTGATGTGGCACCATGTCAGATTGGTGACCACACATTCTCGATGGGCTCATCGAGACCTTTCCAACGATGTTCCTTGCGTCCAATTCTGACCGTGTCTCATCTGGCAACATTTTTTGGCTAAGTCAAAGTCAAAGTCAAACTTTGACTTGGCACAATTTTTGAGAAATATTAAAAAAATAATGGAAAAAACAAAATATTAGAAAAAGGAGAAAATTAAGGACAGGACACCCATCCCTCATGAAAAATTGGAGAAATTAGAAAAATAATTTTTGGGGGGAAAATACAAAACCCACCCTCCTCTCCTCTGGATCATTTGACAAGTGCATTGGAGAGGGAGGGAGATCTGCAACTGAGGTCTTCAATGGCAGATGATGGGTTCCAGACAACAGCTATAGATTTTCCATGGCAGCATTCCAGGCCATAGTCCATCTACAAGCACAGGGTACAAGTACCCATACCTCATTATCTCCTCAGCCCGTGATTTTTGGCTCATAAATGTCAAATTTGGTTATGGTTGTGGTGGTTTTCTTCATGGTTCAGAATTGAATATTGATGGATTCAGTCAATTTGCTGGTTCAAACATTAGTGTGCTAGTTTTTTTGCTTTCCCAGATAGTTTATTGGAAAAATATGTAAGGGAGAGGGGATTCGAACCCCTCTTGGGCACCAGGCCCAAGCCTCCAGGGATCCCTTAAATCTTTATAAAATTATGAGTTTTGTTGAATATTATGGCATGTGCATGATAAAATTGCAGCCAGGGGGTTTGAAACTCCAACCTCCCCTCTTTCCCCTGCTCAGATGCCCAGATTTTTGGCTAAAAAATAAAAAAAAGGAGGGTAGGGGGTTTGAACCCAAGACCTCCCACTCCCAAACTATGGAAAGAAAAACCCACTTTGATTAAAAAATTAAAATAGGAATCAATTTTTGAAAATTTTGGTGGCTGATCACATGTCGGCCACCAGGGCGCCACCTCTCTACAACTCTGCAACCTCCTCTCCACGCACCAACACCTCCTTCCCCATGCGCAGTCCACACCTCCCCTCTACCTCACAACTACACCCAACTTCTCCCTACTCCTTCTCTCCCTGCGCACTTCCAACTCCCCCATGCCCAACAAACCTCCATTCCACCACTCGCGTGCACACCACCTCCTCTCTCTCCATTCACCCCGCACCCTTCTCCCTACTCCTCCTCTCTCATTCTCCCTCCTCCATGCACACCCTTCCACCTCCTCCTCTTCCTGCATGACCTCCCTCCACCATACCTCCCCGCACGCAACAACTCCCTCCTCCACTCCTTTCCCTCCCCCCACGTGTAGTCCTCACCACCTCCCTCCCCTGCGGGCTCACTCCACCTCCTCTCCATTCCCTCCACCCTCCTCCATCCACATAAAACCCCACTCCAAAACCACCACCGCTCCCTCCACCTCTTGGTTGGCCTGCGATATGCTGGGAGGGGGTTCCGGGCTGGTCTTATGGGTGACCAGGGGCACCGGGGTAGGGGGTTTAAAATTGTTTTTAATTAAATTGTTTTTGTTAATTTTTATATATTGTTAAAATTTGTTTTAAGTTTTTAAGTTTTATTTTATATATATACAGCCTGGGTGGGCCTAATGGTTAAGAACATGTGTTTCCTCCTAAGAGGTCACAAGTTAAAATCCAGAGGAGGGTAGGGTATGTATACCTCTGTAGACTTTACGAGTGAAATCGTTGGGCGGAGGGGGTCTCATACATCAATTTGGTGTCTAGCTTGGTCTTGACCTTAAAAATAGATTATTATGTTATTATTATTATTATAATAAAAATTTCAAGCCCCCCCCAGGGACACTGGGTCATTTAATGCCATAACTTCGCCATACGGAGGCAACATTTCACCCGTAAATAGTCAAAACGATTGGGGAGAAGTCAAGAATGCAGCCATATCATTCTCCTCCTTAAAATCAGCCCAGATTTTCAGTGGCATGTCCCAGAGTGACAGGGGCTTGTAATTGGCCCAAAAACACGCGCCAGGAGGAGGCCTAATTGGGGGCCTCTGAGGCCAAATTGGGTCGAACGAAGAAAACCCATTTCAGCTCTAGGTATGCAGGAATATAGTAGCCTATCAATTATGGTGTCCAGCCCATAATTTTTCCTCAATTTCATTTTTTTCCCTGATCAGTCTCCCAACCAACTCCTTCTCGCGTACCTTTTCAAGGCCATATCTTGCTCATCCGGGGTAAGATTTGCACCAAACGAAAGGAAGAAGAAAAGTAGAAAACAAAGATACAACATGGACACATCAAAAATCAATTTTTTGGTTTTTTGGTACAGGGAAATATCCTCCCAAGGTTCAGGCCCAAGGGGTCCCTTCACCGCAAAAGGCCCAAATCAAAGCCATGCTTCGGTCAACCCATAGGGAAACTTCTAGGCGACAAAGGGGGGGAGCGGGGGGGTATAATCAGGTCTGAAAAGTGCCTGAACAACAAGAATTTCCTTACATATAGAGACCAATCCCAAAGGCCTCTTTCCCTCCTAAGCAACTCTTCGATTTCCTGACACCTTGGGGCTTCGTCTTGGTGAATCCGACAGCCATGGATGGGCGTGAACTATCCTAGTTCACTTCATATACAGCTACAAAACATGGAAGCAATAAAAACGTCTTTGGGATGGCACAAATCTCAAGGCAAATGATGATGTGGCATACTAATTTTTGTCATTTTATGAAAATGATTTTTTGTAATAGTTTAGTATCGCATGATTTACTTTTGGCTTGTATACATTGTAATTAAAAGGTCAAATCAGATTTGATTTGATCCCTTTTGGATAAGTTTACTTTTTGATTGAAAAAAAAAACTTTAAGGGTTGGTCCACTTGTCACTTTTCCAAAAGTGACAAGTGTCTTGTGACCTAACCCTGAGCCTTCACCTCTTCTTTATAAATAAGAGGGATGACATTGTACAAAAGGGGGAAAAAGGAATAAATATAGTACCAAAGCTCTGCTGAAAATTTCCAAAGCTCTTTGTGTATGTGATACTTGTTAAATTTTGGTTGTTGGGCATGTCACTTGTTGGTTAAGGGTTGAGGGGTAGTAGTAAGTACTTGTTATGTTAGCTATCTCCAGGAGCGATTGGTTAGATAGGTGTTTGTCGTTTCTTCCTTGGGTTTAACTTACTTGGTTTCATTTACTAATAGCGTTGTTTAACTTGTTTGACGTGTTGTAGTGCAGATTTCATGAAGTATTCGACTGTTTTCATCCTTAGTTAGTGGTCGGGAGTCCTAGGTCCCCTTAGGAAAGCCCTTAAATAATCCCCTTAGTTAGTTGTTTATACTTTCTTGCTTCTTTATCTTTCATGTAAATTTTTGTTATGATTTTCGATTACTAACCTTGTTGTCCCAAACAGGAAAATTGACTATTTTGGTCAATTTCTCCCCCCAGGACAACCATCTTAGTTGGATGTTATTTGACTTTTATGTGTAAATTTTTGTTTCGTTTATTCCATTTTTTTCATATAAAAATCACTAAAATTCTGTTGTTTTCATGCAAGGATACAATCTAGTCACATATTTTGCTTCTCTTAGGCGGTTGGGGACCATCTAAAGACTTGTTTGAGACAAAGGGGCCAACAGAACAATGGAGAAAAAACATCGGATCTGATCGGTAAATCCACCCATTCACACTCATTTTCACCTTGAATTCACTTACACTCATTCTAAATTTTTTTGCACATGTACCCATGTCAATATGCTTTGCTTGTGTAGATAGGTTGACCAATTTGCTTACAAATTTCTATTTATAAAATATGATTTTTCCCTTCATAAATAATCATCATTGTTTCGAATTTAAATAAGTAAACTTCCAATCCCCACACAAGGAATCAATTGGGGATTTCATGCATATGGCAGCCTTGCCTCTCGCAAAGAGCCTCAACCCATTCCTTTGGGTTGAATGGTATAATCGTTTACTTGTAATTAGTTTATTTTGTCATTCTTCATTGTATATTTTCTCGTACACTAATCTATAGGTGGCTGCCCCTAAAGGGGCCACGCAAAAACCAACAAGCTAAAAAGACTCAGAAAACCACAAAACACTTGAAGAAAAAGCAAGGGTCCGCCCTATACTCATTCAAAAAAAAAACCTATATTATTTATCTATATGCGTACACATACTATTTAGCCATGACATATATGTCACATACTTATTTACTTGTTTTTGTATAAAGCTTTGGACAAATTTAAATTTATTTACCAGGAGGCACGCTTGCGAAAGGGAGACCTGACCTCGCCACGTGGATGGCCTGGTCCTTTATTTCAAGCAATTTCAATTTTATAAAATACTAAGTGTCAAAGCCAGGGAGTCTTTATCAGGAGCTCCTCAGAAGTTGTCTAGTTAGTATAAATTAAGTGGTCTTTCCTTAGTACCACATGGTCAAGGAGTTGAATAGCTCAGCTTGGTTGGGATACTACACTGCTTGGGTAAGCTCAACTAAAACTCCCTTTAGGGGGGTCCTGGGCCTCTTCCTTTTCGAAGGCATCCTTTTTCCATTAAAGCGGCTTTAGGAGCCCAAAAGTGCGAGTGACGAGAAGCAGCTAATCCCTGCTTCTCTGAACTGCATGGGGCACTCTTCAACCTAACCACCGTTGTCTACTAAGACTACTCTTCTTATATTGGTTGGCATAGTTCCGGGATGTGTTTGCCTGATCAGGATAACCTTTAAAACGGTTTGGTGGCCAATGCATGTGTTAATAAACTGAAAATTCACAAATAAAATACATTTTAAAGTCAAACATTTTGTCAGTCCACCCTTCATCCATGAACATAAATTGCAGCTATAAATACTCTCCTAAACATACTTGTAACAACTTGTAAAAAGGTCGTCCATCTTCATTTACTGCCCCCTTTTGATTTGACAATTTTCCGGGATCACTTCCTAGGTCACCCCGAGGAATACCAAGCCATTATGGGCTTGTTTCCCTACCTTAGAAACTTTGAACAACTTGATGTTCACAATTTACAACCATATGAAAAGACTTGGTTGTAGCTTTTAAAATCACTTTTCACCCTTATTTTTCACTTTTTTGACTTAAGGCATTCACTGGTCTATTATCTAGGACGTTGGTTTACTCTATAACCCATTCTGGGCCATTTTCAAAGGCTTTAAGGGAGTGAAAAACTCGTTGTTCGCTTTGTTTAGTTCGTTGTCCTAAAAATCAACGAACTTATTTTCATTCCATTGTCCATAATTTTCACCCCCGGGCCATTTTGGCCATCCAGGAAGCTAAGGGAGGACAACACCCAAGGTGGATGGTCCTAAGAAAGACTTCTCATAAGTCTTTCACCTCTCATTTCCCCCCTTCTTTACCACCTCAGGCGAAGGACCATCTGAGGTGCAGGTAGCCTATGCCTCGTGCCGAGCTATCAAAAATGATGTAACCGACTTCACAGCTAGATAGGTTGGATCTGTCCCAACGAACAAATTTTGCTTATAATGGTTTCATGCCATGGTTTCAAAACTATTGCAATTTGAATCCCAAGAAAGGGGGGGGGGTGCTACTAGTGGGGCCTGTTTTCAATTTGAGGGGTTGATTTTATGATTTTGGTTGTAAAAATATCACTTGTCAAGTCCATGGTTTTAGAGAAGTTACAAATTTAACCTCGAAAAAAATAGGGGTTGCTACTAGTAGCACCACTTTTTGATTTGCGAGGTAGATTTGAATATTTTGGTTATGGCGATATTGGTGGTTAAGGCCATGGTTTCAAACAATTTGTAATTTTGATTTAGGGGTTGATTTTAAGGTTTTTATGAGCAACATTACGGGGTTGTTAAGGCCATGGTTGCACAAGATATTAATTTAATCTCAAAAAGAGATAAGGTGCTACCAATAGCACCACTTTTTGATTCAAGGGTTTGATTTTGGTGTTTTTGATCTAAAAATATGGGTTTTTAGGGCCAGAATTCTCATTTTGAGTCCACATTTCCAAATATTCTCATGTTTGTGCTCTACAACACACCGTTAAAGCCTCTATGATTTCTCAATTATTCATGCATAATATCTTTAAACTCCATGGTATGTCACACTCGATTATGATGGATTGTGACCCCTTCACTAACAATTTCTGGCAAGAGTTTTTTTGGCTCTGGGGCACTCAACTGAATCTCAGCACAACATATCACCTCCAAATTAATGGTCATATTGAAGATGTCAAAAAGTTCTTAGAAGTGTAGTTTTTGTTCTTTACTTCAGAGAGACAATCCCAATGGGTCTAGTGGTTATCTATCGCAGAATGGTGGTATAATACAACTTATCATGCTGCCACTCAAATGACTCTCTTTGAGGCTATTTATGGAAAAAATCTCCCATGAGTACTATTCTACTTATTGAGAATCTCTAAGGTGTAGGAGATATAAAAAACCCTCATAGCTCGAGATGACATTCTCTGCATTCTCAAGGATATTTTGGTAATGGCTCAAAATTGGATGAAGTAGCAGGATAATCAACATCATTTTGAATGAAAGTTTCAAGAAGGGGATCACGTGTTCCTCCATCTACATCCTTATAAGAAGACCTCACTCAAAGGAAACCACCACTAGAATCTTTCTCCCAATATTTATGGCCCCTATAAGGTCCTCAAACATATTAGGCTAGTGGATTAAAATTTGGATCTTCCTAGCCACTGTAAAATTCATCCAATATTTCATGTCTCTTGCTTAAAGGAAGTGGTCAGATCTAATTTCCATATTCAAACTAGCCTTCTAGAACTGGATAAAGAAGGTTCCATTTGGTTACATATCGATGCCATTCTTGACAAAGGAGAGTAGTTCCTTCACCTACACACTATACAAAAGGTCTTGATACAATGGAAGGATACATAACCCAAGGATCCCACATGGAAACCAACATATATCCTTCAACAATTTCCTCATCTCCATCCTCGAGGACAATGTTTCTTTATAAGGGAGATGGCACGCTAGGGTCCTACCCTAACCCCCTTAAGTAGATAGATAGTTTTCTATGTATTGAGGTCATATCTATTAAATAAGGTCGATGTAGTAGATATAATATGAAATTAATAATTGTAAGAAGACTTACTAGAAGGTTCCATCTACTAGAAAGTTCATAGGAGGTTAAAAATAAACTATATAAAGAAGTAGACACAAGGTAATGAGTTGTTGTGAATCGTATTGTAATGGGAGCTCTGCTCAACTGGAGGTTTCCCCCTCAAAAATGCAAGTGAACATTTCTTTCACCAATACTTGGGTATTGCTAATTTTGGTATTTTAGTTCTCCTACGATTTCCTATTACTGTTATAATTTGTCATTTTCACTTTAAAACTTGCTATAGTATGTTATTTATGCTCTAAATCTTATATTTTTCTAATAAGTAACACTACATAAAAACTAATCATAACCAAATTCTAACTACCTAGTGATCCTTCTTTAATGAGGCCACATTACACTTATTCAATTATAATTATCAAGTGGGCCCTATTTAATAATAACAAGCATAGTATCCCCCAAGGTGTAGGGTTGTCAGTGATGGAGTGTATTGTTAAGGCACTCTGTTATGTGAAGTCACTGGTTCGAAACCTCATCTTACCTTGTATGTCACGTATGAGGCATTGTGGGCACACTTGGGGGTTAGAGTGGTAGCAGTTGGATAACAAAACCCGATGTCATATGAGTATGTGCCCAAATAGTTGTTGATTCCACCAGTCACAAAAAAATAATAACAAACATAGTGGACCTAGACCACCTTGTATTGAATGACCACCATACGTACATTATTATTACTCTAATGGACCCTTCGCCCACCCATTATAGGGAGGATCCCACCATTCCATACCCCTTTGAAAACAAATGTCCTTAACACTTGTAATGGCGATATACAATCATAAACTATTTTCCCATGTATGGTTTTTGATTTCAATGATGAATTAGTCCATGAAACTAAGGTCTCATGTACAAGTGCCAACTAAAATGTTAGAGTAGTCCAACAAGCTCGTCCATAAACCTAGGTCCCATGTCCAACTATTTATGTGAAATCATAATTGATGGAACTTGAGCTCATTGAATGGCTGAGTACTATGCTCCAAATGCCCACCATGATCATGCACTCCTAACTGATGACACATGAGATCGATGAGATCATATATATAGTTGCAAAAGGTCAGTTATGGATCTAGAAGGAACACTACCACTAGAGAATATGCAAATAGAAAATTGGAATTCATAACCTGAATTGGACTTCCTTCAATGATGATTTCTTCATATGGGAGGGTAGAGTCATCAAAGAGAAGCTAGAAGTAGTTGTCTTCCCAGAAACGACAACTATCCATATATACCATTCTTTGCAAGATTCTTCTAAATCACCCTAGGCATATATGTCCCTCGTGTACTCTTATTTGATTGAATGATACATCTTGCTAATGATATAAATCTCCTTAATTTCTTGAAAACTTAATTGAACTTGTTGCATTTTTTCCTAAATATCCTGTAAGGTTCTTAACATTGTGATTCTTTGGTTCTATTAAGGTCTTGAGGCTGCATATTTAAAATAGTGCTAACTTCATGAATATTAATTAGAATTATTACGATTACCTCAATTTGTAAATGGTATAGCCATGGTGTATCTAATGGTGCTTGTTCTGTGGTATTTGGGTTCATAAACAAAGATATAATTGCACAACAATTATTTCCCATGGGGGTTTTGAGGCCCCAAATTGAAACAAATATAACTTCTATGATACAGCTCTGAATTTATGTGATGATCCTAATTCTAAAATTCCACAACCACTCTACTTCAACTAGAAATAGTTTGGGTGTAGTCCAAGAACTCTACCAAAATATATCTACTTTGTAATATTCATGACCATCACAGAAAAAACCTGAGAATAATTGATTTTTGAATTAGTGATATCTTCACTTCTCAAACTCTGATTTTTTAAAATTTTATCAAGAGGGACTTATATCTTCTTTATTTATTTTGATTATGTATATAAA
>JASDQU010223301.1:0-17179 GCA_032191745.1 Picea mariana | reverse complement strand
ATTTCTTCCCTTGTGAATGATGTGGTTGCTCAAATTTTAAGTGGATTAGACATGGATGAGGGTTCTAAAAATTCATCTATGGAGACCTATAGAAGTGAAACAATAAATGACATAGAGTTTCCAGAAAGAAACAAAATAGTGTATGCCACTTTTCAATCAGAAATATAGAAAGGTAATGAAGAGGTAGTTGTTTTATTTGATTCCTTTGAAAATCGTATTTTTGAAAATGCATCCATGGGAACTATAGATTGTGAAATAGTTCATGTTGTTATCTTTTCACTTTATCGAGAAGATTATGAGTAGGAATTATTTCCCTTCATTCATTTGAAAGTCAAAATGACAGTCCTCAAGAAAATTTCCCCAATGTTAATAAAACCAAATCAGAATTGTTTGATGAACAAGAGGATAGACTTGATGCACATAATATTGTTCTCATATTTGAATATGTTCAAGGATATATGAATGTTTTTATTGATATGCATGGAAGAGTAGAAAAACCTATTGCTTCCATTTCATTTGAAAATGTTCTCAGAACTGAAGAAATAGAGCAAGAACAACAAACACTTATGAAAGAGGCTTGTCTTTCTATTTTTGTTCATCAAGAAGAAATGATTTTTCATGGTTTTCAAGATCCTCTGGCCATCCTATTACAGTAATCAAGGAAGGAGGAATTTGTTTCATTCATAAGCTCATATTTTGGATTCAATTTTTGTTTTAGCTGCCATCTTTGACATTTGTCTTCCTTCTTAAGAAAAATGTGAGCAAAGGACAATTGGGAGGCCAATTGCTTGATTGGCTGCATTGGCACTTTAACATCACTTGATTGAGTATTCATTTTAGCATTTTTAGAGTAGATAGGAGTGTGCAAATAAGCTCGTTGGTCAAGCAGTTTTTAGTTTGAGTTTTCAACAATGTGTACATTTAGATTTTAGTGGTGTATTTAGCGTTCATTTTTTAGTTGAGAGAAGTGTACAGACTTGGGTTTTCAGTGGATACTGGTGACATATCAGAGTAGGGTACACACATGTTTTGGGAGACTCCCAATGGATCAGGCACCAGGTCTACGATTTATTTGCTACCTCACTAGGAGGATAACATCCCCATTGGAGGCAACATGCTAATTTGTATTAATTTTTCCAAAGCATATTGTCCTTGTGCTATCTTTCCACTCAGATTTTAAAACTTTTTCACTAGCTCCATCAAGCTCCCATCACCTAAATACTTCACTCGACTAATCATCCAAAATAGTCATGTCCTCCATGAGTAAAAATTGTTAAATATCCCAAACCTATATCTAGCCTTAATGCTTATCTAAATTCTTTGTTCCCATCACTTCATTCATTTTTACCCTTATTATCATATTCTCATTGAAAAATAAAAATATTCCTTTTATTAAGCTTAACCTCCCTTATCCTATCCACAAATTCATGTGATGAACCTCATATTCCCAAAGTCCTTCGAAAAATGGAAAAAGGTTTATAATCATTAATATAAATATTTTTATATTAAAATATTTATATTAATATTTAATCCAAAATAATTCACGTCAAGTAATGGGCACAAATCTCAATTTTTAATGTTGAAAAGTCAAAGGGTGAATGGAGGGCGCATATTCATTGTGGAGGTTGAAAGTGATCAGGGGTTAATTGTTTGAAGTGGTTCTACAATCCAAACCAATGTTTTGGTGTTGGAGTACATGTTATTACATGATGTAGAAGATGGAGTGGTGTATATTAAAACCACTCTTCCCAAGTTCCACAACACCATTACAATTTGAGATATTGATTCGGTTCATTAATGTATGGTTTACAGTGAAATTTGTTTACAGATGTAAAAATTAAATTTTATAGCTTTCATGACTAATCCGAGATCGGATTAGTCATGANTTTACAGATGTAAAAATTAAATTTTATAGCAGAGAAATAAATGTTTTTGAATGGGAAAATGTATGTGAACTAAAGATTTGGATAAATGTTTATCCAAAGTTTTTACAAAAGTGAAAGGGGAAGATCAAGGGATATATTCATAGTTTACCAAGATGCTTTCCAAGACATGGTTTTCAAAACCACAAAAAAAAAACCAGTAAGTAGTTTTCACAGTGAAATGGTAATTATTTATTGGGAAAAACAAGACATGGTTTGTAGAAACAATGGATGGTTTTGAATTTCATTTATGAAATTCATAAAATCAAATTGCAAAATAATGGAGAAGTTTTAGAGGATATGGTAACCAAGACATGGTTTTCAAAACCACGATAAGCAAGCAATAAATGGTTTTTCAAAATCACGGGCATGAATTAAAATATGGAAATGTAATTTTACAGCATAAAAAATATTTGGGAATTATTTTTATTTGAATATATTATTCCCAAATATTTAAGGAGAATATGGATAGCTAAAATTAGATTTGAAACAGTACAAGTGGCCTTGTCAGTTTTCGTAGCAGTTGAGGAGAAAAGTAGATTTATAAGACGATTTTTGGGTGAACTAGAATGAATTTTCAAAATTCAAAGGAGGTTATTATCAAGAACGGACCCAAGAACATTAACCTTGTTCATTTTTCACACAGGTTTCATAGATTGGGAGATTCAAAGGTTAGTGTCATGACTTCACATAGGTTAGTTTCATGACTTCCTATTCGAGACATGTTTTTGTGACACATATTATGGCCACCTGGAGATGAATTTCAAGAAACCAAGAGAATTTTTTCTTTAGAACGATCTTATATACAAAAAACGCTCTCAGATTTTACACAACTATTATGGTTTGATAATTACAGGTGACATTTTGAAGCCTATTAATTCTCCTAAAAAGCAGGAGATTAGATAAAACATGTCATGTTCTAATTGTAATTGTTTCTATTTTGGGAAATGGGTTGGAGTTCGAAATTGTGAGTTGGAAAGGACCTTTAGTGATATATATTTCATTGTAAAAGAGTAGATAAAGGGGGGGACTTTCAGCCAAGAAGGCGAAGGGATTGTGTGTAAATTTATCATAATGTTCTTATGAACTAATACAGGAGGACAATGCTCTCTGATAGCCAAGATTAATCATGGTGTATTCTTTAGTGCGTTTTCCTCTAGTTCACATTCATTTCATTTATGTTATTTATTATAAGAATATCTAAGAGTAAATGACTAGAATTCATCCCTGATAGATGATCCTTTCATATGGTTAATGCATTTGTCATGTTTAATGATTACATGCCCATAATTCACTCTATGTTACATGTTATGTTCATTGTAATCAACATTGTGTTATTTCTTCTAATTTTACAATTGAGAATTCATCTTTGTTTGATGCTCTCATTTGTAATGGTATTTTCTCTTTTCTGTCTTGCCATCATCTGAATATTATTTATTGTTGAAGGATATGATTACTCTTCCTCCGTTCCCTCAGGAGTATATTAGTTGTATTAATATTCATAGTACATCTCAGGATTTGACCCCATTGAACAATGTTTTATTCTTCTTGTTTGTCCTACCAACCCTTTTAAAAATCTTAAAAACTCTTCCCTATTGCAAAATCTGACCTATGTGTGTTCATTGCCAAATCGTTTTGAGTATTTTCAGTCTTTACATGTTTGAGAGATCCCTCTCTTGTTGGAAGGGTCAGAATCCAATCTAAAGTTGGTTTGAGGTTACCTTGGCATTTCTTTCATGCAGCCCAAAAAAATTACCTAGTGCTAACATTTTGGCACCGTTGTCGGGGAGCGAAGGTGAAATCTTCCCTGGGGTAAACAACAAAGTTCAAATCTGAGTACCTATGGTGAAAAGTAGTCAGACACAGAAATATTGTACATCATTCACCTGGCAACTCCATTTTCAAGAATCTAGAATTCAAAATTTCCATAGAGACTCCACTGTCCAAAGCCTCAGTAGCCTAAATATTTTATTGATAACTCCATTGCTTCAAGATGGATCACAGATCTGCAAGGTATGCTCCAATGAATCGCTCTCATATTTCTAGCTTTCCAAATCACATTACTCACATAGATTGGAAAATGTATTTGCCTAAATTCAAATATGGGAAATGAAATGATGTTGCCTTGCACTTGATTAGATTTCACATGCACATATATAAGCCGAGGGTTGAATTTCATGAGGATTGTTTGATGAAAATGTTTATGGATAACCTAGAGGGGAAAGGAAGATTATGGTATGAAGGTTTAAAACTAGGTAGCTTATACTCTCTTAAGGATTTCCACATAACATTCTTTAAGTATTATGGAGAATCTAATCCTTCATTCCTGGTGTTTGAAGATTGTTGTGAATTTTGTGAACATTTCATTAAGTACCTTGAAAATATTTTTGGTAATGAAGGGTGTATGAATGATGAAATCATAGAAGCCCTTTATGAATATTCAACCCAACAAAAAATAGTATCCCCTCCTTTGGATGATGATAAAGTTGATCAAGAAATTGTTGTTAAAAGTCATTTTCCTTCTCCCGAACTTGATGAAGATATTCAACAAGATTTCCAGCAAGGCAAAGTGTTTCAAAGTTGTATTTCTTCCGCTGTGAATGATGTGATTGTTCAAATTTTAAGTGGCTTAGACATGGATGAGGGTTCTAAAACTGCATCTATGGAGACCTCAAGAAGTGAACGAATAAATGACATAAAGTTGGTGAAAGAGGGAGGGATATTTGGTGAAAGAGATCAACGTTCCCTTGAAAAATCCTAGTCCAAGCTTCAAAACATGGTGTGGAAGCCTCCCAAGAAAATAAGAAGACAACTTCTAGCCTCCAAAGGTGGAACGATCTCATGTCAAGAGTGCATAACAGCATAAGAAGTGGATGATTCCCTTAATTATTTCTATATGTTCTAAAAATATGTCTCCAAGGTATGATCAATTCCATATCTCAAGCAAATAACCTTTGCAAAGCATGGAATGTGACCCTCCAAGTAAAAAAAAGTCAAAATATCCTCCATCGACAAATAATCAAATACTCAAAAGGCATGGCCCTCAGATCAAGTAAAGAGTGGCTCCAAAAGTGATGAAAAAGGAGGGCATCTAAATATCTCCAATGTGGCATGCCAAAAGTGGACCTATACAAGTGAAAACAACCGCAAAGTACCTCGAATGATGTGACTAGTGCCTTGGGATACACATACCTCCTCGAGATCTATGAAATTTCCTAAGGAGACATGAAATTGAGGAAGCATCTACAGAAACATCTCCAAGAGTAGATGGTAAAAGTGTGACAAATACATAAGATGGGATTCCATGCTTAGTGTTGGGATTTAAAGATGTCCTAAAAACAACCTTATTCTGACATTAATTTATAAACGGAGGATTCGTCTTCTCTTTCAAGAATGCCAACAAAGTCTATGCAGATAGTTGTAGATGTTTTAAATCATGTAGATAATTCAGTTAAAGAAAATATGAGTCTATCTAAATTACTGCAATAATCAATTTCTTCACTCATTCATTAAAAACTTTGAAACTGATAACTCACTCAACAAAATGGTAATCACATCAATAACACACTGTGGATCAAAGACACTAATCAATTTCATTAATTATTCTATCTAAGAAAAAATCATTTAATCTGCAAAAACACTTAAAGAATCAATCTATCAATGATTTTTTAACATGTTGGAAAAGAATAGAAAATTACTATGAAATTAAGAAGGAGCAACAAATGTGAATTTAAGAGAAAGGAACATCAAATGTGGAAATGAAACATCTATCTTCTGCAAATGAAAAGCATAACCAATTCAACAAAGAATCAACACACTCACAAATTTATCTTAACTGTTGCAAGGAAATTTAAATCACAGAACTGAAATAGAATTGATACAATTACAAATGAGATAGTAACTCCTTCCGACTGGGCCCATGGTCTTTAGAAGTTATTGTTGCTAAAAATTGATCACTCAAAGATGATCAAAACGCTCAAAGCTTTCATTAATTCCATAACTGGTAAATCATTTACAATGAACTGTTGTACGAAATACTGTAGAGATCTAAATGTTTGATTGAATTTCTTGGATATGTCTCTATTTTTCATGATCCTCTATATATTATAATGACATGAGTAAATTAAGCTATCCTGAGGATCGAGAGATCCTCAAGGTTACTTTTACTATTTATAAAGATTACAAATAAAGGGTCAATCTTCCTCTAAACTGCTTTGTGCCTAATTCTTATCTTGAAGTAACAACAATTGTCCATTTTCTGTATAAAATCACCACAATTCAAACCAAACTTCAGAAAATATCTAATATCACTTAATAATATTTCTAAAAGACTTTTTAATCATTTTCTTTCCCAATTACTTCTAATTAATAGAAAAGTCAGTCAAGAATGTATCATAAACCATGGTAATAGGGAGAATGTTTATACCTTTTTCTCAACTCAACATACCCCCTAGCTTACCTTTTTACATGACCTCATGCAAGCAGAGAGTTTACATGTAAAGCAGTGATACTAAAAGGAGTAGAGGTATTTTCTCCAGGTCTCCTAAACCCATTCTAACCTTTAAGCTCTTCAAAAGAAGCATCTTCATCCTTCTTACGAATTTCATAATTAATTTGATATCCCTATGGAGGATACCAAATAATGGTAGGACTATACATGCATCCAATCTAGGTAGGCCCGTCATCCAAGATCATTATGGCATACCTCTCCAACCTGAAGGTGGCTCCATGAAATTTTTTGAAACCAAATGGTTCCTTGTTCTTAACTTCATTTGAGGAGACATCCCATCTTAGTTTGGCAACAGAAATGGCTTCTTCTTTAAGCTCTCTAAAATACTGTAGACCTGAACGTACAACATTTCTATGGATGGGGGCTAAAGATTCTACAACCTTCTCCCTCTTCATGAATGTTCTATGTTGCATAATGGTTTTAAGGGAATTAGGAGGTTCCCCTCTAATCCATAGGTCTAATAAATTTTATCTCTTCATGAAAACCTTATGTGTCTTAGCCCACCTAGTTTGGTTTTTGGCAAAAGACACGAATGCTTGAAACTATATGTCCCCAGTGAAAGGATTAGGGTTCTCTTTTATGTTTTCTCCTAGGATGAAGTTGTGAAGGTATATCTCACACAAAAAGTATTGTAGTCTCTCTCGGCGGATGCTTTGGCCGCCCATGTCTTCTGTAAACAAGTCAGCACAGCTAGCATTACCGGTTGCAAACTTAGTTAGACCAGCTTGTGAGAAAATATTACGAGAAATGGAAAAAAATCACAGAACAACAAATATATATAGAAATATGAATTTTCCCATTAATTGTAATCATTATGATCTATCAATAAACATGCATAATATCCGCCCCCTGTTAAATGAAAAGGTCAACCTTGATCGTCGATATGTGCGAGTGTAATGATGGTAGGTAGTTCAATTGAGGGGTAATTACTATGCCGTCGCTGGGAGAAAAATCATTAATAAGCTTCAAAATCACTTTAACGGTAATCATGAACAATAATCACTCTTTTGTGGGAAGTACAAATTCAAATACCTATGTTAAAAAATGTTTAAGGAAAAAGATTCTGAGTAGTCAAAATTTGTTCATGTTTTATAAATATTCCACATGTCATAACTTTGTTACTTTCCTTTGTGTTGAATATAACCGGAATGATAGCCCCCTTTTTTTAAGAAAGGATTTCTAGGAACACAAAAAAAACTTATCATATTTAAGATAAACTTCCATACCACATGCAAATCCTCTGTTGGCAGCAAGCATCCATAGCCTCAACAAGGTTTCCTTTTAACCCATAGATGAGATTGTATCCTTAATAAATAGTTTAAATCGCCTTTTCCCAAAAAGACCACTATCCTGGTTTGGTAGCCAGATAACAATAATGCCACTCACTAGATCGTAACCTAAGTGAACAATTCGGCTTGTGATGAGACCTCTTGTCCTTTGACACTAAATGCCAAAGTCCATTTCCCTGGTGTGGTATCCATAGTGGTAATTTCACTTATGTTATTATCTTATGATCTTGGTAGGTTGTCTCATGATGATACCCCCTATCCTTTGTGGGAGAAGTTTATTTTCTTTAATTTTTATTTCCATCATTTTTTATTTTTTTTTAGGATTTATTAAGGGAGTCTCATCTACTCTTTAAGAGTGAGGGATGGCATAATAAGTGTGAAAATGCTAATTAAAAATGTTCCTTAGACTCCTTATTATGATATGAAGGAAAATTATCATTCAATTATATGTATATATAGGGTAAAGAAACTAATTATGGTGGTTAAGGGTTATGAACAATATTAATATAATTCAGAGAAATAAATCCAAAAACAATCCAATAAGGTATGCTAGATATTCCACAAATGAAAATGACAAATTGTTACCCTGATAACTAGAAGTGATGTTATTGAAAATTAGTTAGTGAGGGTCATACCCAAAGGAGTCTCTAAACAACACGTGTTGCTCATGAAAAATCGTGACTTTCAAGCGAAAGGAACAATAATAAGGAAAAACCGCATAAGAAATAGTATTTGTTTCTTTCAAATGAACAAAGGTATCCGGAAAAAAGGAATGGAAAACAAGACAAAGGGATGACATCCATTACATTCGATTGAATGATGATACCCTCAACAAGGGATGGTAATCGCAACAAGGGAATGACAGTCGTTACTTTCAAATGAACGACACTACCCACAAAGGGAACAACAATCGTATGAATGGAACGACAGTCGTTACATTTGAATGAACGACTCGCAAAAGGGAACAACAATCGCAAAAAAGGGAACGACAGTTGTTCCATTCAAATGAATGATACTACCCTCAAAGGGAACAACAATCGCACGAAGGTAACGACAATCGTTACATTCGAATGAACGACAACGATGATTTTCAAGTTTTAAACATCTAATTAAATAATTGGAAACCTCCCGCAGACATTTTTGTTTTAGGGAATATAGGATTGATTAGTCATCCACTAAATTCATTCAATTTTTATGGGTAGGTTTATTTAATGATCGAAGCATTGCATGCATTACATTTTTCCTTTACTACAGCAACACATTATTTTAGTGCAGTCAGCCAATTTTTGTTGTGGAACATGACATATTCATCTTTTATGTGAAGCAACGTTTGCATTCGATGGATTCTTAAAAAATGGGACATGAGGAATATGAAAATTTTGAACAAAAAAGACTACTAATTATATTTATTACAGTCATCTCTTCTAGTTCTCATTCTCCTAATTGACTTTCCTAGAAAGTAAAAATCTAAAATCTCAATCAAATCCTTAAAGAAAACTATATACAATATGTACAGTGCTGATAAAAACAATAATTTTATGAAGCTGAAGCTGTTGGGTTACCTTCCCAACCCGCTAAAATCTGAACAGTAGGATCATTACTTACTTCTTGGAAAAAATATTCTTTTGAAATTGGTTGATGGTAGAGTCATAGTCGATGTCCATTTACTAGAAAAGGAGAACCAGGCCTGTTGATGGTAACTAAAGTGATAGTGCCATTATCATGAACTTCATTGATTTCATACGGTCCCAATCACCTTGTCTACAATTTTCCAGGAAAATCCTCAAATTTGGAATCATAGAGAAGCACCCAATCACCTTTCTGGAAGGATTTCTTCTTGATATGTTTATCGTGTCAGCTAGCTCGGTATTGTTGAATAAAATTTATGCGTTGAAGGGTGAACATGCATGCTTCATCTATCTCATTGAGCTATTGTAAGAGCTTTGTGTGTGCCTCTGTAAGATCCAGTCCAATTTCTTAGGTTGTTCTTAGAGTCTTGATCTAAAATTCAATTGGAAATATAGGTTCTTTTCCAAATACTAGATGATAAGGAGAGTATTCAGTAGTATTACGCCATGTTGCGTGATAGGCCCATAAGTAATTTGGAAGCTTGGCTGCCCAATTTTGACATTTTGTTGAAACTATTTTTGTCAAAATTGCCTCCAAGACTTTATTGGTACTTTCTACTTGTTCGTTTTCCTGTGGGTGGTATGGGGAGGTAACTCTATGTTTAATGTGGTAATTGTGCAGAGTGGACCTCATTTTATGTGTTGTAAATTGTGACCCTCCTTCAGTGATTACTTCCCTGGGTAATCCATAATGTACAAACAATTCAAAGAGAAACTTAATGACTGCTTCCTCGGTTGCATTTGGCAAGGATACTGCTTCTACCCACTTTGTCATATAGTCTGTTGAAACTAGTATATAAGAATTTTGATTTGATTTGGCATTGAAGGGACCAAGAAAGTCCAATTCCCATCTCTCAAAAGGCCTGCCACCACTTGTGCTTGTATAGGAATTTCATCAGCTTGGCCTGGTCGACCCATCCTCTGACAGCTGTCGTAGGCCTGGACATATTTCTTTGTGTTTTTTAATATTGAGGGCCAATAGTATCCCATCTGTAAAACCTTATGCCCAGTTATGCAGTCTGAAAAATGTCCGCCACAGGGATCATCATGACCTGCCTTCAAGACATCGTAAATTTCATCATCCCTTACACATCTTCAGATCTGAATATTAGACACTGTGTGGAAAAGATATCCACCAATCCAGGTGAACCTTGCACTGCACTGAATGATTAGTTTCCTTTCTCTTGATGATAGGTGTGATGGTAGTTTCCCATATGCTATATAATTCACCACATCAACATACCATGATGTCCTAATAGTGACAGTGAATAGGTGTTCATCTAGAAATTGGTCTTCGACTGTCAACGAGTCATCTATTTTGGGCACACGAGACAATAAATCTGCAACGTGATTCTCTCTTCCGGGCAGATCCTTGATGGTGATGTTGAACTCCTGCAATAGTAATAACCACCAAGTAACCCATCCATTAGTAATTGGTTTTTTATCTAAATATTTAATAGTAGAATGATCAGTATACAGAATAATTGGATAGCCTGTTATATAGTGGCGAAATTTATTAATAGCATGTATAACAACTAAAAATTCATTTTTTGTTACTGTGTAATTTAATTCAGTAGGAGTAAGATTTTTTCTAAAAAAATAAATAACATAAGGTTTATTTTATGCTTCCTGTCCAAGGACAATGCCTATGGCGATATCCAATGCATCTAAAGATATGTGAAATGGTAATTTTCGGTTTCGTCCTCTCAACACCGATGCTATTGAAGCCAACATTTTGATCTCTACAAATGCAACATCACACTTATCAGACCACTAAAATTCCACATTACCAGTTAAACCATGTAAAGGTGTAGCTATTCTTGAAAATTTTTCTATGAATGTGCGATAATATCCTACACAGCCAAGGAAACCACATACCTCAGTTTGTGTATGAGGTGTAGGTAGATTAAGTATTACCTCTATTTTTGTTGGGTCTACCTTGATTCCATATGCAAAAACATAGTGTCCTAGTACCACACCTTCATTCATCCTCATATGACACTTCTCATGACTCAAACATAGCCTGATAGCAATGCATCATTCCAATACCTTCTCCAGGGGTGAAATTGTCCATGTAAAATTCAAATCCTTCATTAATAAAATCAGAAAATATGCTTAAAATAGCTCTCTAGAATGTAGTTGGAGCATTACATAATCCAAAGGGAAATAATCTATATGCAAAGGTACCCCAGGGACATGTAAATATAGTTTAATCGTGGTCTTCCAGAGAAATCTGAATCTAATTATAACCGCTAAACCATCTAGGAAGGATAAAAAATGCTTCCATGTTAAAGTATCAAGGACCTGATCAATAAATTGTAGGGGAAAGTGGTCCTTCTGGGTGGATTTATTGATTTCTTTGTAGTCTACATAGATTCTCCACTTCCCATTCTTTTTAGGGACGATTACCAGTGGAGAGACCCACCGATTGTCTGAAATAGGGTATATAAAACCTACATCCAACAGTTTTTGTAATTCTTCTTTAACAATGTCCCTGAGATGAGGATTCAATATTCGTTGGGGTTTTTGGATGGGTCGGGCATATTTATAAATATAGATATGATGTGTATAGAGTTGGGAATCAATGAAATTCATGTTAGGATACTCCCAAAAAAAATCCTACTGACATTTAGAAAGGATCTAAATCAATTTTTGTTGTTGTTGCTCATTCAAATTAGCATTAATATTCAAAAGCCTTCCTAGTGCAATTTCAACTAAAATGTTGTTATGAACAACAATAGTGGGAATATGTAGTTCCATTAATTCTTCCAAAGGATCTCCCTGTGCTTCATTATCTAAAACAACTTTTAACATCCGACATGTTGGGTTGCCTATAACAGTTGGGTTTTTAATGAATCTATTGATCACATCATCTTCTAGTTGGTTTTTGAGCCCAGAAGATTCTTCCAGTGTGAGGGGAGATCATAGGTTCTCTTATGGATATCTAGGTGGTTGCAATTGTTGATGTATGATAGGCAGACTCATTTTAGCTGGAGGATACATGATAAGATTCTTTGTAGCACTTCCTCTAGCAATTGTCATGTTTCCTGTGGGACATCCTATGTATGCATCTTTTTTTGTGATCCATGGTATTCCCAATATCAATGGGTGTCCATCGAGTCTACTTCTTGTATTGATAACTAAGAAATCAACTGGATATTCCCAATATTGGACCAAAATTGCTATATCTTGTAATGTGATGACTCGTTTAACCATCGATCTATGATCCAATTCTAACGTAATTGAAGTAGGTTCGAAGGAGGTGATACCCAGGACATTACAGGTCTCAATGGTAAGAATATTGATGGCTTCCCCTAAATCCACTAGTGTATTTGGAAAAAAATAGCCTTGTATCTTAACTGTTACCACGAGATTCCCTGGGTCTCTATACTTGACTGGCTCCTTCTTGCCTATAATAAGATCAGACAAAGTTTCTACCACATGAATAAATCATGGATTTTTAGTTTTCCTTACGGGATTCTTCCCACATAATTCTTTAATTTTTTTTTTCATAAATAGGAATATCTTACAGAGCCTGTAGGAGTGGGATTTTAACATATAGATTCTTTAGTTCCTCGATGATATAGAAGTTAGGATATACAACTAGTTTTTCTATCATCGGCCTCTCGGGAAATGGGGGTGGAGGATTTTCATCAGGATTCTATTGCTTGACTATGTTTTCCCCCTATTTTGTTTCTTATGTTATGACCACAATCGATGGTTGAATTGTTGGTTGTATATTATTCTCAATCTCCTTCTCTTGATGAATGCCACTTTCCTTAGGAGAAATTATGCACCCTGATCTCAACCAAAGTTCATTGCACCCTATATAGTTGATTTTACCCTCCAAATTCTTGACAATTTGGACTAGCTGGGTTTGTCTGTTATTAGGATTCGGGTAGGGTTGATATAGTAGTTGAGGGCGTATTTGAGGTTGAGGATTCTGGGGTAGTTGGAGTGGAGCTTGAAAAGTGGGTTGATATTGAGGAGCCATCTCCATGGGTTGATTGGTCATTCCCATGGGGCGTTGCCAGTTTTAATTCCAATTGGGGGCTTGGGCAGTGGTGTTAGTCCACTGTGAAGGATAGGGGTTATTGTTTGAATTTTTCCAAAATGGGGTAGGGTATTGTGAGTTAGGCCAGGTGCAATTTGTAGCTGATTGATTTGGCTAGGGTGCAGTGGGATATTGTTGGGACTACCAGGTGGGATTAGCAAATGGTTGTCCCTTCCATGTGTTTCAAGAATTATGCTGTTGATTATGTTGCCCAGAAAAGAAAGAGGAAGGATCGTGTAGTGTACGTGGGGGTCAAGCCTGCCATTGGCGATGCTGAGCCATTAGATATACTAGTTTTGTTTCCTCTTTTTCTTCTTTAAAGACATCTTTTAGTCCTGGAAGTGATGGACATTGTTCTGCCGCATGGTCTTTGGCATAGATTGCGCAAATCTGAACCACATCCAAGGGACACTACGCTAACCATGTTTTTATTCTGGATCATGGAAAAAATATGGCCAATAACTATTTTTCTTTTGATTGCTTCTGTTTAACCTGTATAACATCCAATTGTGTATTCATAGTGCTCAAAATATATGTTTTAAAATTTTCTAAAAGATTACCAACTTCTGCTCGAGTGACACCCCTGCTAGTAATGTTACTACTTCTGGTGATTAGAGGCTGTATTCCCGATATGGTTCGTGTACTTCCATGTGAACACTTGATGCACAATTGGACAATGTCATCATATGTTTCTTAATAAATATCACATTTTCCCATTAAATGCAATGTTTCTACCCATTCGTCCTACATACCTTTTATCAGAGTGGATTTTAGTACCTCGCCTGGTAATGTACCATAAGGTGATCTCTGCAAGTTATATTGAAACCTTTCAACATATTATTCTAATGTTTCATTTTCTCTTGCAACCATTTTAAAGATTTCATCCTTTAAATCCCTGGTTCTACAATAGTCTTGATATTTCATAAGGAAGGCTTGTTTCATTTCATCCCAAGACTTTATAATTCCTCCCCCTCATCCCATAAACCATCGTAAAGATACTCCTTTCAGGGTGGAAGGAAATAGTTTTAATTTCTAGGGTTCAGAGGTGTAATCGTAGCCTCTATACATGACATCAAACTCAAACAGGAACGCATCAAGATCCTCTAAGATTAATCCATTGAAGGTCGAAAGATTATGTAATGGAATGGATTTCATTGTGGCATTAGCAACCAGATCAACTATAGGATATTCCAAGGTGGAATTCTGGGGTTGCGGCTGATTTTGTTGTTCCATCTGGTCAAAAATGTGCCAATAATCATCATGGATTTCTTGGTATGGGTGTTCTATTAGAGGCAATTGATTACTTGGTCCCTTAGGAAATTTAATTGTATTACCTCTATATGGGATTTCAGATGTTCCTTCTCCTATCAAAAAAGAATATCCATGTTTAGGTGGTGGTGGTTTGCTTCAGGAACCCCACTAATATCCCCTTCTCCTTCTTTCAAATTACAAGAATTCTCCTCGTCTAAAGGACTCGAAAGTGGAGTATGTGTATTTTGGAAGCTTTGTTTAGTCCCTTTAGTTCCTCTATGAACCTCAACATGAGCTGCAGTTGGTGAATTTTTTTCTTGAGGGATTTGGATAGAACCTTTCTGAGGTCCAACCGAGGTTTGATATTCAAATTTTTGAATGATTTCGTCTATGAAAGAGCTCCTTCCAAGGGGCACTGAGCCGTGGGATTTTGTAGTTTTTGGTGGGGGTTTTTTTTTTCAAGTTCTTTCTTCTTAGTCACACGCGCCAACACAATATTCTATGCACCTATATAACCTTTATGCATCAACTGAAATCAGGTGTTGGCACAAGAATTTTACTTTTTTCCTAAATAGATTCTTACCTTCCGTTTTGAATACCTCATCCTCCAGAGATGCAACCTATGCTATCTTTGACATTCTCCCCGTCAACAGAACCAAAATGTTGGGCTCTAAAGATGTCCTAAAGAAATCTTAGTATGACATTAATTTATCAACCAAGGATCTGTCTTCTCTTTCCAGAATGCCAAAAAAGTCTATGCAGATAGTTGTAGAGGTTATAAATCATGTAGATAATTCAGTTAAAGAAAATCTGAGTCTATCTAAATTACTGCAATAATCAAGTTCTTCACTCATTCATTAAAAACTCTGAAACTGATAACTCACTCAACATAATTGTAGTCAGATCAATAACACATTATGGATAAAAGACACTAATCATTTTGATGAATTCATCTATCTAAGAAATAGTAATTTAATCTGCAAAAAAACTTAACGAATCAATCTATCAATGATTATTTAACCTGCTGGAAAAGAATAGTGAATTACTGAAAAATTAAAAAGGAACAACAAAAGTGAATTTAAGCGAAAGGAACAACAAATGAAAATTTGATAAAAAGGAACAACAAATCCAGAACTGAAAGGAGTTCTCAAACGATAAAGTAACAGTAATTGGAAATGGAACAACAATCGACAATATTCAAATGAAACATCTATCTTCTGCAAATGAATAACATAACTAATTCATAAAAGAATCAACACACTCGGGAATTTATCTTAACTATTGCAAAGAAATTTAAACCACAGAACTAAAATAGAATTCATACGATTACAAATGAGACAGTAACTCCTTCTACTTGGGCCCATGGTTTTTAGAAGGTACTGTTGCTAAAAAATCATCACTCAAAGATGATTAAAACGCTCAAAGATTTCATTAATTCCATAACTGGTAAATCATTTACAATGGACTGTTGTACGGAATAATGCAGAGATTTGAATGTTTGATTGAATTTCTTGGAAATGTCTATATTGTTCATCATCCTCTATATATTACAATGACATGAGTAAATTAAGTTATCCTGAGGATCGAGAGATCCTCAGTACTGCTTTTACTATTTATAAAGATAACAAATTAAAGAGTCAATCTTCCTCTAAATTGTTTTTCGCATGATTCCTTCGATCTTTAATGGATTATGTATGTTCAGGATCTCTTTAATTATCTTGAGGTAGCAACAATTGTCCATTTTCTGTATAAAATCAACAAAATTTAAACCAAACTTCAGAAAATACCTAATATCACTCAATAATATTTCTAAAAGACTTTTTAATCATTTTCTTTCCTAATTACTTCTAATTAATAGAAAAGTCAATCAAGAATATATCATAACCATGGTAATAGGGAGAATATTTATACCTTTTCTCAGCTCAACACTTAGGCATAAGATAAGTTTGCTCTAAATGTAAATGTGTTGAACCTGCACATAATAGATCTAGCTATAAAATACTACACACATTTGCAGAGAGAAATTGAGAAAGAAGAAGAAGGAGAGAAAGAATGGAAGAATTCTCATTAACCGTAATGAATAATGAATAATTTACACATTATATACTTTGTATAACTCAATTAGTTCACAATAGAGGAGAACCAATGTGCCATAGTGGTGGTCTAGAGTGATCTGGACACACACCAGCAGTTATGGGAGTGAACTTCCACCTTGCTAAGTTAAATAGTCAACTAGTCTTCAGTTCACTGACTGAACAGAGAGTACTGAGGAGTAGATCAAGGAATCAAGGGTAATGCACCAGTCTGGTGATGATCCCAAGAAAAGTGCACATTAGTTGGTGATAAACCCATTGTTGCATGGTGACAAAAGCAATGCAGCATCTAAACTCAACTCAACTAGTCAAACTGAAGTGTCAACTGAAAGAGAATATTCTCCCCTAAAATATAGGAGACTAGATAATGACTAATTATGACTAATAAACAAGGAAAAACCTTAGGAAAAAAGAATTTAGGTGTGTGTGAAG